>MNCI01004113.1:631128-649431 GCA_015680685.1 Gnetum montanum | reverse complement strand
CACAACTAACTTGAACACTCAAAGGTTAAATAAGTTCAATTGGTATGAGAATCATAGGAGTAGAGATCCAAATATTGCAAGTAGAAATTGGTTGCATAGAGCTTTGAGTCATGAGAGAAAATTTTAAAAACTCCCCCAGATGCAAATGAAGATAATGGATTTTTGACCACCACACGGATCATATATATAGGTTTTTCTCAACCCAATATCGGGTATCCGACATCGAGGTTGACCTGATATCAGGTAGTTGATATCAAGGTCTAAGAATATGCATTAAATGGAGCAACTACGCATGGAAAATAAAGCCCTGTGATTGGTTGAAAGGTTTGAGGTTAGGTTCATAGTTTTGGGATTAGTAGGAAATCAAATTGAGGCATCAAAAATGGTAGAAGATGAAGTCATCCACGTTTAAAGCTTTGGAAGATACAAGAAAAAGGGCATTAAATCAACATTGTAGAATAGATCAATAACATGATAAGGGAAATGATGAAATTTAACAATTAAGTGCTTGGAAGGTGAAGAATTATGTGGTTGTGTCAAACAAGTCACAAAAGTTACACAAGTGGATTTTCCCCAAAGCAGCCTCCAACCTATGATGCCCTTATATAACCACACCTAAAAATGTTCGTAGGCACTAAAGGGGTTGAATGAAATGCATACCTGTGCAACAAAACACACATGTGAAAATCACCAGTTTGAGATAATAATTCTATGCTACACAAAACCACAAGTTAGAATCATATGGATAGCAAGATGAGATGGATTGTAGAAAGGACTGCAAAAATTGGGACATGAGGTGTCTTACCATAAGCACAATGAATCCTTATGTGTTATTAATGGGAAAGTAATCATTAGCCCTTCTTTACAAGATTCAAACCAAGTCCAAACAACATTTTAGTGACATTGCATCATGTCATCACTTCAGTTAATAACCATAAAACTATCATAGTTGCAAGAAGTAACATCACTTGGTGTTTTGTCCAAGGGAGGATCTGATTTATTGCATGTTGTTGTTGTTGTTGTTTTTTTCTTGGAGGTACTAAGAAGCCACCAACCTTTAAGCATGGGTACATGTCTTTCCAATGGGACCTACATAAATTATTCAGTGCCTTTTTATGATACTTTTACTTCCATTTTTCATTAGATCTACAAGGATATAATTACAACTAAAGCAACATGATATGACATATAGAAGTGGCCAAAGAGAATCCACAAATCCCCTAGATGTCATACCCTTGACATTCCCCCTTAATTCTTTACTCTTTAGTCCAAGCACAATGATTATGAATTCTTTTTAGGTTGGATAATAAAAAAGAATATCATTATGACCAAACCAATAACCTCTTATTAATGGAATGAGTAGATGGATGACGTGGTCTCACTATCCAAATAATCAATCCCTTATGACTCGACAACATAGAAAAAATCTCAGCTCAATTGGCTACATGATTGTTTTATTCACAAGCAAGATTACATAATAAAGAAAATGAAAACAACAAAATAGAAAACGTTGGAAGGAATCAGAAAAAGTGTGTTAAGAAATAAGAAATTGACAAAAAAATGTAAAACTAAGAGATGGAAAACACTTATGAATCTTGAAGATTATAATGGGGGGCATCCCCCATGACTAAACATTTGGCCATGAGAAGAATTAATAAGCAGGTAAATATGATCCATGCATGTATGAAACATTGGTAATTGTTCATTCCCAAGCCACTAGATGTCTTTTAATGTTGTAGTGGTTAGGTAGACAAATCATTGATCACACACCAAATTGTTAAATGTATGGTGGGTCAAGGTATGAGGTGTGGTAATGTGGCAAATGTGTAGCTCACGATTGCACCCTTGATCATGATATGGTATGCATGGATTTTTTGGTCTTCCCATGCTTATAAATTCATTATTTGGGTTTGGAATTGGAGTAACAATGGATGGTAGCCCTTGTGTAAGATCAGAGGACAGTGGTGATGAAAAGGAAGGCATTACACCAAATTAGCATTGTGTTGATTCAGACAATGTGGTTAGTCCATGAGTGTTTTGCTTCTGCCTGCGACTTTCCTAAAGAAGGAATGTTTTCAAGTTTGCGGTGGGGACCCACAAGTATCAACATGTCTATGCACATTCATAGCACAAGTCGCATTCATTTGTTGATATTGTGGTGTTAAACCTTCCTATGTCATTGGCAGTGGCATGTAATGAGGTGGAGTATGAGAATAGCAAGGGTAGGATGGATGGTAATAGACACGAGGTGGTGATCCTTCAAGGGATGTCATGGGTTAATGGTACTCTGGAGAGCAATAGTGGCGATTTGAAGAAGAGAACATAGAACTAGTTGGGGAAATAGGGTGTTGAACATAATATCCATGTGGTTTTGGAAGATAAGAAAGATAGGGCTGATTTGGTGATGGCCTCCCCCATGACTATGGTTGTTGCCACTGCATTTAATGAATGTGTTGAGGCTGGTAATAAGTCCCCCTAGGATAATATGATTAGTTGTGGGGCTATCTATAATTACTGTGTAGGAAAGGAAATCTCCTAGGCATGTGCTTCTGTACAAACTTCAAGTTTAATGCACCTGCCCAATGCTCATGTAGATGCAACAAGATCGAACAATGGCCCTTTGGATGGTCATATATGCAAATGTCACATGCATGATCTTTGTCTGTGGTTGAGTCTATAGCCTTACTTTCTTCAACCATTTTTCTTGTTTACTAAAAAGTGTTCCTAACTGTTTCTTGGTTCTATATCCTTTGTTTATTGTGATCACCTAGTTTGCGTTACATGATCTTCTTCTCGACTATCTCAATGAGAGTTGTAATGTTTTCATATATCCATTCTAACATCCTAGTAAACTTTACTTTAAGTTCATTAATAGACTTCTGTATTAGCAAGGTTCATTGTAGAATCACCTTATTAAGAGTAGCCTCTTTTTCCCTATCATAGATATGGACCTCTTTCATTTGAATATTTGGGTCCCAGTGATGTTTCTCAACATTCTCCCATTTACGTAGCTCTCCATCTTCTTTTGCCACATGCTTGATTAGCTCTCAAATCTGACGGGTTTGTAGGTCGTATAATTGACCTAGGGCATACATCTCAAGGATCTCCCTGGTTTCATTATGTAGCCCATCTATGACGTGAAAAATCTACCTTTCCTCAGAGAATCCATGGCATGAGCATATATTCAATAGGGAATAATATCTATCCAAGGCCATGCCCAAGGGTTCATGTTGTTCTTATCTCCATCCTTGGATTTTTCTCCTCAGGTTGGACACCCTCGCATAAGTCTAGTATTTCTCATTGAAGAGTTCCAATATTGTGGACCACCATCAAATTAAATTTGGTTTCAACAATCTATACCACACTTCAGCTCTATCAAATAGTGTCCTAGGAAAGAGCTTAAGCTTTTTCCACCCACTTTCAATGTTGTATGAGACATAGGCATCATGGAAGACTTGTAAATGATTTTGTGGATCTAAATCATAGCCTCTTGCAAACTTAGAGATATTATTCATATCAAGCCTGGGTAGGTGATTTTCTTTGTGATGCCTGTGAGAGATCTTAATTCCTTTGTGATCTACATTAGGCTCTTAGTGGCCAAAAAGGGTTCATCGTCATTGGACATGCCGTGATGAAAATTTCTATTCAGTTGATTGTGATGATTTTGCCTATGTTAATTTTGACATTTTGAGTATTCCTATGAGTTCGATTTTTGTTTCTATTCCAACCCTTTACTGGAGCCTGATCTTCATACCTATGTTCATCTTCGTCAAAACTAAAAGTTGAAAGGGGAGAGGAAGATGTGGAACTAGAAGGATTTCCATGGCTTCTATAGTGTTCCCTAGGTTCCCTTGATTTATCCTTTCTAGATTTCGAGAAGGCCCTAGGCCTTGAGGCCTCCTCTAGTCCAGGACTAACTTCATCTCCTCTAGGGTTTTTTGCCTTAGCTGAATGTAGTCTTTGAGTGTCATTAGAGTAGTCATGAACATAATAAACCCTTACATAAGGTTGGTCACCCCCAATATTCTTCTCCATATATCTCATTAGTTCTTTAATGAATGTTTTTGTTATACTAGGCATTATTGCTCTCTTGTAAAGGAAACATTATTTCTAGTAAATTATGTGTGTGATTTAATATTTTTTTAGAGATATATTATTAATGTGATTACAGTGATTGAGTATAATATAACTAATCTAGATAACTAGCACCATCCCCAACAATGACACCAATGACGAGCAGCAAGGTACCCCTATGCCCAACCATACGAATCACAAGCATTCATGCATGATCTAATCGAATTCTAGGATGGAACTAGTTGTGCATCTAAATCATTATGCTTTGATTATAGTTTGTTATCTTGCCACTTGGACTAGTGGTAGCTTGGTCACGTATGGTTTAGTCCAAAGTGAGGCATATGATCCTGTTGTCTAACCCTATGCTACTCCTAATGACGATAAAAATATTAATTAATTACGCTAACGAACAATGGAAAATCAAATCTAAAATAGCCTATGTGCAATGAGTATCCATCCCCAATCATCCATACATGCCTTAGACGTTTTATAACTACCACTGGGATTGCCAAGCATACGTCACTAGGCTTGCTAAACAATACACTGTTGGGTTACCAAGTAATTACACTTAAGCGCTCATGACTAAGTGGTACTCATTCCGCTCAATGATAGTAATAGTAAATAGCAATAAGTGAAAACATTAACTAAATAAAATAGTAAATAACTAAATAGTTAAATTAATAATAAATCTAAGTGGATGTTGTAATGATGGAGGTAATCTCAATCTTTATTTCTAATCATGTAACATGTCCAAGTACGTCCCACTCAAATAAGGATGTCATACAATCACAAACATCATATTGCAAACATGTACTGGCAATAACAGAAATTGAAATTAGAAATCTAAGAAAAGCTATCAAAAACTAATAACAAAAACTATCTCCAAATCATGCATTCAAGTGTTGTATTTATAGGCTGGCACGGAGGAAACGATATCGGATATTCGACATCACTTCTTGGGCTCTAATATTGGGTATCTGATATCGAGGCTCTAATATTGGATATCTGATATCAAAGCAACCCAAATCATTAATCATTAATCACCATCACTATTAGTGAGAGCTATTCAAATACTAATAGCTTTCCCAATGCTCCATCATGTCCTCTTTAATGTCTATGCTAGTCTTTGCATAGTTATTTTTCTTCTATTACTAATGCTAATGTTTTTATTAATGCATACATTAGTTTTAGCATCACTGATCTAATATTTATCAAAAATAGCATCTTCACACTTTCATTTCTACATGTATCTTCAATGGAAATTTGCTCATTAGTCCTATTAACTATAAGACATTAAAATCTATCATTTGTACTTTGAACTAATCCTAGAATTGAGGCTAAACTCTAATCACAATTTTTAAATCTTATTAAAGATTCCATCAATTACCCAAAAACTTAGAAGTCTCAATGCTTAAAAGTACAAAGATACAATAACACTAAAACTTGAGGATCCTAAGATTAAGTGGCTTAGAGGTATAGACATTCTAGATGTCTAGAAATCCAAATGTCTAAAAGTTTAGAGGCTTAGAAAGGTAAGCCTACCATACAATCATTACTAATATGATCAATGATCAATTCAATGGTTTTCCCCATGTTGTAACTACATAACCATCCAAAAATTTTAGTTTAGTTACTTCTCATTGTATAGAGTAAGAAACAATCACTCCCATCCCTACACCACCCTAACATATACATACACACAAATATTACAAATAAATAGTCCAGAACTTAGATACTTGGACTCTCTTACTTCAACACATTTAAGAAGAAAAGTATTATAGTACAAATAGCACATTGTATCTCATCACATAGATATATTTAAGAGAAAGGTTTAGCTTTTTATTTCTTTAAACTTGTAAGTTTTGCTTTTAGTTTACTTTACTACTCTTGGCATGTTGATAAATTCTATATCCCAAAGCACAGCTAAACATGCTAGAAGTGCTTATACAAAGGTTTTGTAGTAAGGTACATGTAAGAATCAGTTTTTCTAA
The DNA here is from genome assembly GCA_015680685.1 of Gnetum montanum. Taxonomy (NCBI): domain Eukaryota; kingdom Viridiplantae; phylum Streptophyta; class Gnetopsida; order Gnetales; family Gnetaceae; genus Gnetum; species Gnetum montanum. The sequence goes on along the minus strand of MNCI01004113.1, from coordinate 643,366 downwards.
GCTTTTAATAAGTGTTTAACATAAAAATTAAGGTTAGTTAAGATTTATATTATCTCACAGATAAGTTAAAAATGGAATGTTTATCAAACACTTCATAAAGTAAAACTAAAATTATATGAGGCAAAAGTTACATTTCTATACTTATAGTTTTTTATGAAATTATTAGAACTCATATTTTATTTATTATTGTTACCATATTCTAGGGATTTTTGTTACTCTCATTACTTTCTTCTCTTATTTGTTGCTTATATAATGGTCACTACACAATCAATGGATTTGACTGCTAATGCCTACCAAATTCTCCTCCAAGGAGACCATCTTACCAAAGTCTAGTACCAAAGTTTCAAACTCTATTTTGAATTACATAACCATGGAATCTTACAATACTCCTCTGTGCTTGAAACCTTTCATAGAATTTATAAAGTTTATCTAACATAACACTAACAGAATTTAGATTATGTTACTTGGATATTGCAAATCAAAGAAATAAAGGATGTTAAGTAAGCACCTTAGGGAAGAAGAAATGTCAATAGAAGAAACTCCAAATGATAATAAGAATCTTGAAGTTCATAAAGAAAAAAATTGTTTAATAAATATTTAGTCATATTAGAACAATAATCATAATCCTTTATGTATAAAGTACCCTACCTAAAGAAATAAAGACCTTAGCATTGAGACCTAGGCAAAATTTCTCCAAGTGTGGTTTCACGCTAGGTCATGCAGATAGCATGGCACCCTGGAAGTCCTAACATCTACAAAGCTTTCTCTGAGCTTGTTTGCTACGCTCTTCAGCACAGCCAACATAGCATCCATTTTTAAGGCCAGTTTGCACAAAAGGGACACTGAGAGTGGACTAAACATTTCAGCAAATTTTCTATCTTCTGGGTCGTCAAGTTTGCTACACTCTCTAGCTTGCCTAGCTTGACACATGTCCCGGTTTCCAGTCCACCACGATGCTAGGCTAGGAGTTGTCAAAATTGTTCGGGATGAACAAAATAGTTCAAAAAATTTTCTATGTTTGAACCTATTATGCTCCGCTAAACTACACAACATAGACAGTGTAGCAGGCTAAAATTTTTCTGAGTGTTGAAGCAAACATAGAAGGTGCATTTGACAAGTCTTCGACCTCCAAGGCTGCTTGTCCTACTTTGTTCTCAGATCACGATCAAGGTCCCATGGCAAAGTATGGCAAGTTGGATTAAAATTTTCTCAAAATAAGGTGTTACACTATGCTATACTGTGCAGCGTAGCACAACATAGCAGAGGTACCTATGCCAAAAGTTGTCCAGAATGAAGCCAGGAGATATCAGGCTCTCTCAACATGAAAGATGTACCAGCTAGATGTTGAAGTTGCTTGCCTCACTGAATCCCAAAGTGATGTCTTCAGTTTTTTGACAGAATTCATGGAAAATGAGTGCTACGCTTTGCTACATTATGCAGTGTAGACAGTGTAGCATGCCAAACTACAAAATTTTCTAAGTGTTCATGTCATTTTTCATTACAATGGGCAGCATAGATAGTGTAGCACTTGGAAAAATTCCTTGAATGCCTTCCAAAAGTTCCCAAAGCTCACCATCAACCTTCATTCCTACTCCAGCATCTCTTCGACAGCCAAATTGAGTAGTCTATTTTGTTTGTACATCCCCTGTTGGTTCTAGAAATTGTCCCTACGCTTGAACCTACTCAAAAGAGGAGGGAAGATGTACTCCTGGAGCATAGGCTCCAATTTGCATTTGTTCTAGGAATTTTGTAAAAACAAGGTAGTCTTTCAAGTCTTAGCACATGCATTTTGGGCAATATGGTCACAGTGTGGCAAATTTTCAATCCCTGTTCTTATCCCACCAAGCGTAGCACCACAGCATAGCACATCAGCGTAACACATCCACATTCATGCTATGTGGGTCCCAAGACACGTGGCATCCAAACCATGCCTCCCCCCAACCCTAGCTCTATAAATACCTCAGTAATCGATAGTCTAAGGGTTGGCTTTTGCAGTTAGCTTTGGCAGAAGATTGGAGAACAAAAAGTGGATGAATGACAAATCTCAGCATTAGAGCCTTCCAAATCCTTGTTTCGCTCCTGCACCTAAGCATGATACCTGCACATGCATATCATAGCAACTCTCAGACCAACAAGAATCAACTCCTCTGCGTCTACCAACACCACGTCTATAGCACTCCAAACAATGTGACCATATTGCCTTATTGCCCAGCTGTTTCTATCTATGCTACATGCCAATTATACACATCATTTAATCAAAAGCCATGTCCCCCAATCTTGGGATGGTGCATTTCTTTACTCACACTCTCATTTCATTCTTTTTTCTATAGTATTTTAAACTATTAGCATATCTATTTCTTTCTATTGTCATATGCACGTACGTTCATATTCTCTCATTGTTATGCATATTACAATCCTACTTGTTCCAACTTCTACATGTGATGCTCTAAAATCATTATTCACAAATGGTTATTGGACACCATATAAGTCCCTGACTGATCAACTAGACCGTTTAGGACACCTCATTTCCATCCTTTCCAGCACAGCCCTCCGATGAATCTGAGGTTAGGCTATGCACCTAATAACCTCTCGGTGTTCCAACCACCAATGTTTTTAGACACTATAGTTTTTGGCGCTAGAAGGAGGACCTCAACCTTCGTGTCCCTTCTATGCGTCACGGGTAGTCTTGCATGCCTTTTGTACCTCCTTGCTAATGTAAACATAACACCCCTATGGACCTGCTACGGCAGTCTCTTCAACTGCGGATATAACCACCTAGTCCAATGCGAATACCACGGTAGTCTCTTCAATTGCAACATCAATCACCTGAGCGCACAGCCCATGATGAAGAGCAATATAACTTCTTATGCAAAAGGATCCAAGTGGGCCTACCGCTGGACCGTCAGGAATTCGAAGAAAAGCGTACCTTTAAAATTATTCACCGAAATGAGAGGGAGTTCCTTCCTACTCCTGAGGCCATTATACCACTCACTGAAACATTTCAATGAATATTGAATCAACATATTCAACTAAGTGGGTCAAAAGAGCAAGACACAACATCTCACTATGAGGAACCCCTTCACGATGGGCAAGAGGAATTTGAGTCCCATTTACACCACAACTTCACAGACCACTTCTATGTTATATCCACACCAGTTACAGTCCTTGGCCTCTTTGGTGACAGCTACAACGCTTTTACAGCCCAAACCTTCCTTGGTGGTGGGTAGCCACTAAATGTTGTCAACACAGCAACATGTAGGGTCTTCAACTTCATTTCCCTTTATCATCCCTTCACAATCCATTCAAGTTGCATAGCCAATGTCTATAATACCTACGTTGCCATATGTACATACCATGCCTACATCACAACTGCAAATAAGCCCTATTTCCATGGCCTCTTCTACGCCAATTCCACCATCAATAATAGCCCCAACCTTAAGTGCGTGGTGGCCAATGACATGCTTTCCTACCATCCAAATGCCTCAGGTGCCACAATATGTGCAACCTCAAATGTATCAAGCCTCACATATGGTGCAACCAACCACGGGGCTATGGACTGCTCCAACAATAGGCCAAGTAACCATTCCCACAGCACCACCAACAATGATTGCTCCAGCAACACCACCCATAGGATTGCGGGCCACCCAAATAGCACCACCAATGGGAGTGGCTCCGACAGCACCCCCAATGAAACTAATGGTTGCACCAACAGCACTACCAATGATGATTACTCTGGCAATACCACCAGCAATTCAACTCATGCAACCTTCTGTAGCATCCCTAGGTTTGGACCAAGCTTTTCAGCTCATTCAAACCCTCACCAATGAAGTTAAGCGGCTTAAAGCCACTAGCTCTGAAATAGTCCAAGTAATGGACTTTTATCATGATGACCCGATTAGCCCAGTCATTCCCTTACATTACCTCCTAGGGTACAACTCCCCCCATTCACAAAATATAATGGAGAGTGTGATCTAAACGTCCAACTAGTTACTTTTAGATCTGAGTCCTTATTACTACAACCATGGCTGCATGCAATCATCCATGTTTTCTCCATGTCCTTGACTAGCAAAGTTTTGGACTGGTATTGCGCACTTCCTTGTGCATCTATTTCAACATTAAAAGAATTGTTAAGTCAATTTTTCACTTGCTTCAAGTATAACTTGAAGCCAGAGGTTACCTTAGACCAGCTTATGAATGTCAAACAGGAACCGTTAAAAACTATCCAGAAATTCATACAGTGATAGAGCACTACCTTAAATGAAATTCGTGAACCAATTGTGGAAGCCCATTTAATTGCTATTTTCAAGGGTGTTGTGAATGACTTTATTAAGTCTAAGCTAGATTATTTAGTGCCATGCTCTCTTAGTTAGGCTTTTGCACAAACAAAAAGTATACAAGATGCAGTAGAAGCTAGTAAAGACCCAACCTATGTAGCTTACAAAAACGTGCATGTGAAGAAAGAAAAGGAAAAGGGCAAGGCCGCAACAACCACTGTGGCCACTATAGCTAATGAAACTAAGCCTAATAACAGCAAGCAGGCAACCAAAATGCCTAAGACCATGACTGATACCACTAAAATGCCAAGCTCTAGCAATGTGGGAGCTAGCCAATCCCCAGCGCCAATGGCCGTGGCACAAACTCTACCAAGGCCAAATTCTGAGTGTAAGGATGGCTCTAAATACACTCCATTCCAGATTAAGTTGTCAGAGCTGTTGGACCAGCTATTGAATGTTGGGCGCATTCAATTTAAGCAAATGTTAGAGGAGGCCCATAAGTGTCATGAGAGGTATTATGAAATCCTTCAAGACCCCTCTATAGCCATGCCTAACGAGTCTCCTGTGCCTAAAAATTTTAGTCTCAAACTATTCTATAACTACCACCAGTTATGTGGTCATGATACCAACTATTACCTAGCATTAAAAGATAACATCCAATGTGTGATTGATCAAGGTAAGCTAGTTCTTGACGAAACTAGTTCCATCCGTCCAATAAACCAGTCAATGAATGTCTACAAAGACCCATTGAACGCTAATAATGTAGGTTACACTATTAATGTTATTAGCATTGATGACAGTGTAGAATCTACACATAAGTCATTTGTGATCCATGCACCTTCTCAAGGTACTACAGCTTCAGTGACACCTAGGCCACATCCTCCTTTTGTTATTAAGAGGCTGCCATAGGGGCCCAATACCCCTTTTGTAATTAAGGCCCCTCAACATGTTGTTGCAACAACACAAACACCTTTTATTATAAGGGTGCCAAAGCATACAAACTCACCACCTGCCCAGAGTCTGGTGGTTGGAACTATGTCACAACCTCCTTGCCTAAGAAAATGTGACAAGTGCCTAGTGGATAAGATGACTAGAGAACATACTGCGCTAGGCCCCCCTAAGCCCGTCCTTTTATTAATGATTCCCATGGCCTCACAATTTAAAGATAAAATAGAAATACATTCACAAAAAGCAATTGCTGAGGCTCAAAAGCCTGCCGCTCAACCAAAAGCCAAGTCCTCTTTTCTTTAAGGAAGTCATCTCTCAAGGCACATGCAGGAAGTAAAAACTACAAAACTACTAGGTGTTGGGCAAGACTTTCTAGACACCCTTACACAAGTTAAACAAGCTTTAAAATAAAAAATACAATGTTAAGCTTGTACAATTTAATAATGACCTCCGTAGCGCACCGTGAAGCCTTGATCCGCATGTTGGCATCTATACCTATTAAAGAAGACATGCCCACAGAGGAAACAACCATTCATACTGTTATGCTTTCATCTATGGCTAAAGAAACATAGTCAACTCACTTGACTTTTCATGATGAAGCTATCAAAGTTGATTCTAAAAAGGGTTAGGTAACCACTACTCCTATGTTCATAACAATTCAAGTAGGTTAATACAAAATTCATAGGGTGCATGTTGATGATGGAGCCACAACCAATGTAATCCCATTCCCTATTGTTGACAAGCTAGGCCTAATAGACTAGATCAAGCCCACGACAACTTCTTGTCTAAAGTCCTTCAACAAGACATGCATTGTGGTCAAGGGGATAATCACTATTAACTTTGTAGTAGGGGATTAGTTCCCCACTAGCGCAGAATTCATTGTGGTGGAAGAGATGCCTGGGTTCAATTTGATCTTGGGAAGATCTTGGTTAGCCCAACTAAGGGTCGTCTCTTCTCCAATACACCAAGAGATCCATCTACCCTATGCAGGTAGAGAAGTGGTGATCTTCGATGATGATGTAGCCCTTCAAGCTATAGGTCGAAGATAGAAATCTCCAAAGGCATGTCACCTATCTACATTGAAACCCAGTGTTGCCCTGCCAATAAGCCCGACAAAACTGATGACCTGCACAAACAAACTATATGGGCAGAGTTTCCTTTCTCAATAGCCGATGATAACTTAGAGGAATATCACTTTAAATCCTCCAAGCCATACACCTCACCTAACCCACATTGGGTTAGGAAATAGTTACACAATTAGGGCATGACCCTACTTTACTTCTCTGATTCTTTTGCTTTTAACACTGTTGCTTGTACAGGCTTCAATTTTACATTGTGTTTACCTTTTGTGTTAATTAAACTAGCTATGGCCCGAAATGACCTTAAACTAGCTATGGTCCAAAATGGCCTTAAACTATCTCACGACCCACCAAGGCCTAAAACTGGTAGCCCACTCTGTGTTAACTACCCATGGCCCGAAATGGCCTTAAACTAGCCATGGCCCAAAATGACCTTAAACTAACTACAGCCTGAAATGACCTTAAACTATAACATGGGCAACACAAGGGGCCTAAATACATCAACAAAAGCATTAGGCAAAGGAAATAAAACAAGCACTTTGCTTTTCATTAAATTGCAAATACATGGTCCAAAAATCATGTTCACACTTAGATTTGCAACATCGCCCAACAATAAGGATTACATTTTAAAATTGTAAAACATCAATGAAGAGGCTATGGGTCTTCTCTTGTGTCCATATCTGCTGCCCCGCTAGGTCCTACATCCTCAATGGGATCCTACATGAATAAAGAACAAGACAATAAATTAATGAGTGAACAAGGTAATGCATAAGGCTATCATGAGATAAATTGCAATAAAGTAAAACTTGGCTAACCTGAGATGGGCTAGCATCCATCTCTGGTGGTATCTTGTCAAGGCTTAACACCAAGCGTTGGAGGATTTCTTCCTTAGTTAAATTTGCCTAATCTTCTTCTCCCAAATCAACGCCTACTAAAATCTTTCCTTTCTTCAAAATCGTCCATGTGGGTGGCCCTGGAGAAAAGGTAGCAGAGGTGGCCTCCCTAAAAGGCATGGTCATTTTCCTCTTGGGAGGTTCACTGACCACTAGATGATTCACGAATTCATCATAGGCTCGAGTAGCACCAATCGCATCAAGAAATAGCTCATGATCATGCCATTCTATAGATGCATCTCTGTACTTTTGGTGATAAGCAGCACGTTCCATCTTATACATGTGTTTGTGATTCTTCTATGCCTGCCCCCATTCATATACCTTGGCACTATAATCTTTCCAATCTTGATTCTTTTGTGCCAAGAGATCCATCTGCAGACGTTGTTCAATTACTTCGTGCGTAGCCTCATTTTTTCCTCATATGACCAACCAATATCTAGTGTAATCAATTATGGTCGACCAACATCTGGTGTAATCAATTAAGGTTGTATGCCAACTACCATCAGAATTCTCACGAGCCATTAGGAATTCATTCTGTGATCGTGAGTTTTCTAGCTCAACTACGTTATTCACTTTTTCCTTCTTGAGCTTCTAAACTCATTTCCAAAGATCTTCATTGACACTTCTACACTCCCACAGTGACCATGCCAAGTGTAGTGCATATCTACTTGCCTCATCATATATGTGACAAGGTACCTCTATTACCTCTTGAAGGAGTTGAAGTATAACTTTGACTTCAACTACCTGTTTTGGATCCTATTTGAGCTGTGAAGCTGTTACACCAAAATAGAAAAGTGTTAGTCATGGGATAGTAGCAAAAATGGAACAACACATAAAAATCAAATTCCATAGCCTAACCGCACCTATCTTAGGGTCAATTTACTTTAGACGGTCAATCATGTCATCTACTATGCCTTCCATAAAGTCAAACTTATCTGGAGTTTTTGTCCATGGCTCTAAGCAAAAAGTAGATGAATACTCGAGCTTCTTAATCTGCAACTTTGACTTTATTATTTCTGCAATGAGGTGTGCTTCCCTCACTACGTCACCTGTGTTGATGGGGGGAGCCTCTCCAAAACTGTAGCACACATGAAAAGATGGTCCCGCCTAATCCCTGGTCGTAATTGAAAAAGACTACCTGATAGCTTCCAAAGGGTCTTAAGATTGGGTGGTGTAAAATACATGGTGGATCCATGGTTTGGATATCTGGGTGTGATCTTGTATCATCCAAATCCCATTCTCCCAGACCACCAAAAATTCAGCAAACCGTCATAAACAAACAATGAAAAAGGCAAAGTGCACATGGAAACGGGTATCAAGTTTGCTACATAGCCTAGTCATTTTAGTCCGTAGGCCTTCTGAAAGATACTTAGCCCAATTATATCATGTCCCCTCTTCCATTACGTCTCTCCTAATCCAGGCTTGCTCTACCCTAAGAATTTTCTCTTGGGAGAGCAACCTGGAAAAGGCACAAGCCCGGAAGACAGAATAAATATTTTGGGCTACCTCCAATCTAACCTTTTTCATATAGATACCTTGAAAATCCTTGCTATTCCCTAACCATTCTTCTATGCCTCCTCAATGGTTTACATCCTTACTAGTCCTTTCCCCCATGGGTAAACCATCAGAAGGAACATAGAAAAGATCTAAAAAAAGACTATCGATGATCTCAAACACCACTCGCACACTATGAACTCGTGTGCGACAGTAGTCGGCACTTTTTGTGAAAGAATCAACAAGGGTAATCATTTTAACATATGAGATCCCTAGGTTTACAACCAAGAAGAGATTCATGAGCCCAGCCTCTTAAACCTTCTCGATAATCGTTGCTGGAACCCCACTACATAACCAACACTATGATTCATAAACCTCACCATACTTAAAGAAGAGGTTAGCCTCATTACGTCCTAAGGTAATTACTGTAACTTCCTTAGATTTGGCTGCCACTGCAGAAATCGAGAATAAAATTAGCAAAAGAAAAAAGGTTAATTAATTAAATTGATTTGGATTACATGAAAAGGGGCACACAATATAGCTCACCTGGTGTGAACAGTGTGGGGAATGGTGGTATTTGCACTAGCACTTCTTCTACAACGGGTACTCGACGAGATGCCCATTTGCCATCTAACCATCCAAGCTCCTCACATTTCATGTAGAACTTAGAGTACTTGGTTGGATAAGTTCTAAAATCAACACCAAGTTGCTCTATAACACCAGCACATATGTTCTCAGTAGAGGAGAACTCTTGAAGGGTCGTTTGAGCAAGGGCTAACACCCCCTCTCTATCATGAAGACCATCCTTGTCGATCACAAATCTGGCAACAGATATAACATTATAAGCATTTCAAATCATACAAGACAAAAAAAAATCCTTGATCATATTAATAGGACTCACCCATCGGCATAGTAGATGGTTCCAGGTGGGTTTTGAAAAAATGTGCCCATATGGTGAGCAATGAAAAAAGTGTTATATTTATGATAATACTTGAACTCTGCAATTGCCCAAATCCAAGACAAAAGCCTTCAGTCTTTTGGATGTTGACTCAGTCCCCTACCTCTTCCCCTTCAATAGACCCATCTATCATAAATTTGAGAATGCCTTGGTTTGCTCTAGGCAACAATGTCTCACTCAGGATGCCTGCTACTTCACCAGCCAAGTGTGACCATACCATTACACTAAAGTGATGAAGCAAGAATTCTAACAATTCTCATGCACCCTCTTGGAACTAGACTACCTAGTTCCCAACTTGTGCATGTGGTGGGGGGACATTAGGCACAGGGGCACTTATACAACATAAAACCCCTACCAATTTAACCACGATTAAGATCGGCTTCAACATAACCCTGCATTTCACAACAAAAACATTAGTTTACAATAAGGGCAATTCTTGAAAGAAAAAATTTTGAAAATTTCTCTAAGTGTCGGCTACACTTGCATGCAGTGTAGCAATCTTCTGAAAAGCGTAGCAGTCTTATATGGAACATGACAACCATAGGACCATTAATCAAACCACAATTTTTCTAAGTATTCAGCTTATCCTCATAGCAGATACATCCCGTATAGCGTAGCAACTATACTATGCGTAGCATAGTGGCCACGTCCTACACAGTGTAGCGACTACACCTCATATAACGTAGCAGCTACACCCTGTACAACGTAGTCGCTACGATCCATGTAGCATAGCAAGCATCACACTACTAGAAAGCATAGCGATGCAAGCGGGTAAACATTTTTAGCTTGCCAGTTACACTATTAGGGATGACATGGCCTGAGGGCAGACATAGAATGCCTACGAAGCCCTTGCCCTGTTCCACTACATTGAATGTGAAAAATCCATCACGGAAATGTCAAAAAAAGAACCATTTCCACACCCGTTACACTATACAGGATGCTTCAAACCCTCATTCCATAAAATGACTGAAAGGAGGAAAATGATGCATTGCTCCTAGCTGCAGTACTGGCAACTATAGCCACAATGTAATGACCCTGGTTATAGCTATGATGGCGATAGCAATGGCCACAGTGTAGCAGCCATGATAGCAACCGCGGCCAAGGCAGCAATAACCATAGTGTAGTGGCCACAGTAGTTGCGACCAGGGCACCATGGTCACAGCATAGATCACCCAAAAAAATGCAATGCAAACAAAGGCAACATAGTGACCTATTGGATAGATGGTACCTCCTGCCATTCCTCAATGTGTGCCCAAGGGAGACGTCACAAGGTGCACTCCCCTTCATCCATGTTTGCAAGGCCTTGGTGTTTACGCTCACTTCTACACATCACTGTCTCATTGTCAAGTCTTGGCTTGTCAGTGGTTGCACTCTGCAAGCGCTTTGCCCTTTTCTTTAAACTGTGCTACGCTTTGGAATGGGCGGTGAAAATGATAGGTTTACCATGGGTAAACCCCTATTTATACCCTTCAGGGTTACATGACATGTTACTTTCCTGGAACGTCCCATGTCTAATGCGTAACGCAGGACGTCCCGTGTCCAATGCGTAACGCGGGATGCCCCATGTCCTGCACATAACTCAGGACATCCCATGTTCCCTGTAGTGTAGCATGTAGATTTACAAAAAGAGAGAGAGAAAGAGAGAGAAAGTTTTTCTTTATAAACATTTGATTCAACCCCTCACTTTAAGCCTTTAACGTTGGCTCAAGGCTTTACACTATAGGCATCGTAATGATCTACTATGACCTTAAACTGGCAATTTTGAAATTCCCCTTACACTATAGGCACAGTGATAGTTCACTAAGACCTTAAATTGGCAATTTTGAAATACATTTTGACATCCTACACATAGTTATGGTCTGCTATAACCTTAAACAAGCAATTTTGAGATATTGCATAATTACTTTGCATGCATTTCGCTTTATGTTGCTATGTTAGGCAGGTGCCACTAGATGTCTTTTTTTTGTTGGCTATTTTGCAAGATTGCTTAGGAATGGCCACACATAATGATCTTCATTCACCTTTAATATTGACTGGACCCCATGGTAGATTCATGAGACATTTGAACATAGAGCTTGTAGACAATGAGCTACCTTCTTGTAACACTAACATAGCATCCTTAGAAACATCACTTTACTGGCCAGAAAATCTAGTCCAAGCCTTAGACCTAGAGGCTGGAGACGTAACTGAGGATTCACTTATAAAAATTCCCATGACCACATGCTAAAGTAAGACAACATTGAAACTTGGCTCTTTACTAGAGCAACAAGTCTAGCAGAATATTGCTAAAGTCCTCAACGATAATGTCAAAGTGTTTGCATGGTCTTATGAAGACATGTCAAGCTTAGACCCATGCATAATACAACACAACATTCTCTTAGATTCACTTGTCAAAGCAGTTGATGAGTCGCGAGGTACCCCTACACTCCACCATATGAATACGAGCGTGCACACGCGATCCGGTCGAACTCCATAGACTAAATGCCTTAACGCCACAAGAAACACTTGGGGTTAATCGTTCGTTGTCTTCCCAGGCTTGCTTGTAAGTGTCACGGTGTATGGTTAAGCAAGTCCGAGGTATGTGATTTTTTT
>MNCI01004113.1:603376-621364 GCA_015680685.1 Gnetum montanum | reverse complement strand
GGGAGTGCCGCCTCTTATTTATAGATATGGCGGCGGGACGCGATATCGAGTACGCGATATCGCAGGAGAAGACGCGATATCGCGGCGACCGCGATATCGCGGCCCAGTGCTAGTCGCATCTCATCAGCAGTCAAACAAAAAACTCAGAAAATTAAACTAGAGATTGCATTAGCTATGCATGACAAAATCACCAAGCTTTACCAAGCTGGGTTCGTCCGGGCGGTCGATTACATAGATTGGATATCAAACATCATGGTCATCCCCAAGAAAATTGAAGGCATACGCATCAATATAGACTTTTGAGATTTGAACAAAGCAACCATCAAGGACAATTTTCCATTACCTAGTATCGACCAATTGGTCAATACTACGGTTGGTCATGCCCTATTATCCTTCATGGATGAATTCTCAGGATACAATCAAATCTGTATAAACCCATAATATCAACTTGCTACTACCTTTATGACCCATTAGGGAACCTTTTATTATACAATGATTCCCTTCGAACTAAAAAATGCTAGAGCAACATGCCAACGGGTAATGACTTACATTTTCAGTGACTATCTTTTGGAATAGCTAAATGACTATGTGGACGATATAGCAATTAAATCGAAGAAAGCTCTTGATCATGCAAATGACTTGAACCTAGTCCTCCAATGTTGCCATAGGCATGACCTTCATCTCAATCCCAAAAAATGTGTCTTCAATGTCAAAACTAGACACATGTTAGGCTTCGTAGTGTCAAAAAAAAGAATACGCGTAAACCCAGACAAATTTAATGTCATTATCAACTTAGCACCACCCACAAACCTTAAAGAGTTGCACGGATTATAAGGCAGGATACAATTTATACGAAGATTTATCACGAGGTTGATAAATAAATTGCACGTGATGCAACAATTACTTTAAAAAGTAGCTAACTTTAAATGGATGAACCAATGCCAAGAAGCATTTGATAACTTGAAAAAGAAGCTTGTTCATCTTCCTACCATTTACCCTCTACAAAGGGATAATCCCTTCTTCATTTATCTTGCAACTTCAGATACATCCATTACTTCTTTTCTTTATCAAAAAAGAAATGACAACTCTGAGATTCCTGTTTACTACTTGAGCCATGCACTGATAGCTTATGAGGCCAAATACAATGGCATGGAAAGAAATTGCCTTGCCTTAGTATTTGCACTTTAAAAATGGAGACACTATTTGTTTTGTAGCTAGGTTAATATCATTTGTGAAAATAACATACTTAGGGCCATTACAACCAATATATATGAAAGTAGCAGGATAGCCAGGTGGAAAGCAATAATTGCAGAATTTGACCTACACTACATAGCGCAATTATCTACAAAAGGCCAAGCAATAGCCATGCAACTTACAGCTTCACCCACAAATGACCAAGCAACCATAGAACCTACATTTCTAGATGAGCATGTTAACAATATAAGCATAGTACCTCCAAACTTCGAAGCTATTCTACACTTTGATGATGCCTCAACCACATAAGGTGGTAATGCTGCTATTGTTCTCACATTTTCCTCTAAGGAGATCTGACCTTTCACGTACCACTTCATGTTTCTTTGCACAAATAATATAGCATAATATAAGGGTCTCCTTAGGGACATTTTAGTAGCTCGAGAGTTAGGGATTCAAAATTTAGCAATTCGAGGCGATCTGCAACTAGTCATTAACCAAGTCATAGAGGTCTACACCTGTAAAGCATAGCACTTACAACCTTACAGTGATCTAACGAAATACTTACTAAAACAATTTACAATCTTAGATGTTCAATACATCCCTCGTAATGAAAACACTATAGTCGATGCATTAGCCACGTTAGCTTTAAGCGTGCCACCACACATGTTTGCTACCTTACCCGCTTCAATAGTGGAATGCACTAACCCTATCGTTCACACACCCAATATGGCATCTATAAGTGCTACCCACACTTAAGAATGGTATGACGATATCTAAACATACCTCCAACATAGTGAGCCTCCACAAGGCTTAACATCTGCCCAAAAAGACATAGTATGAAAACGAGCATGGCAATATGTCCTTGTAGGTGATGGTGCTTAATGCTATAGCTCTTATGATGGGATACTGCTAACTTGCGTAAGTGGTGAAGAAGCCCAAAGAATCGTTGATCAAGTCCACAAAGGACTGTGTGGAGGCCACATAGCTCCCAAAGCTATGGCAGCAAAAGTTAGGTGTCTAGGCTACTCCTAGCCCTATATGCAGTGTGACTGCCTCTCTAAGATCAAAACATGTGATATATGTCAATGTCATGGAAATCTAATATATGTATCACCTACTGAGTTGCATAACATGCAAATCACCTGGCCTTTTTAACGTTGGGGACTAGACATCATAGGGCCCATAATGCCCAAGTCTTTTGTAGGGCATAGTTTCACTATTACTGCAACTGAGTACTTCACCAAGTGGGTAGAAGTTATTCCCCTTATGAAGACTACATCTTAACAAATTTGTAAATTCATTTTGGACAATATAGTGACTCGATTTGGCCTTCCTATGACTATTGTTACAAACAATGGTACCTAATTCAATAGCACAGAAACTAGAGCCTTTTGTGAAAACCTTGGCATTAAACACTCTTTCTCACCACCATACTATCCTCAAGCAAACAGTTAAGCAGAAGCCACCAATAAAGCCATTGTTAACCTCCTAAAGAAAATGCTCAGTAGTAGCAAGCAACAATGGCATGAGCAACGCATTTACACACTTTGGGCCTATCGCACAACATGCAGAACTACCATAGGTAAGACACCATATAGTATGGTATATGGATCTAAAGCGATGTTACCTATTGAATTGCAAGTCCCGTCACTCCAAATGATCCTATCAAACTTTATGGATGAGGCTCAAAACAATGAGTCAATAATGATTGATCTCGACTCCATGGAGAAGGAGCGCATCCAAACACTTGACCGTATCAAGTGGTATCAAGACAAATAATGGCAAAAACATCATTGCAATCTACACAAATGCCTGATGAAAAAAGGGCATCTAGTCCTCAAGGTTGTTCACGAACCTATGAAAAAATTCTCAGCTAATTGGATAGGGCCTTTTCTGGTCACAAAAGCATATGAAAATGGGGCATTCAAGCTTGTTGACTTAGATGGCAACAAGTTCACTAATCCTATCAACCACCTGTACCTAAAACCGTATTATGTCTAACATGTAGTATCACGCCAATAATAAAGCAATGTAAGCACAGGCCATTTGCTATGACGTAAAACTAGCACAGATCATCTGCTATGACGTAAAATTGGCACAGATCATCTGCCATGATGCTAAACTGGCACAGCATGTCCTTGGTCCATGACATGAAACCGGCACGCACAACATGGTCCGCTATGACCTTAAACTAGCCATCCCCCATCCACTACAACATTAAACTAGCACAACAGTCTACTAGGACCTTAAACTAGCACAGCGGTTTGCTAAGACCTTAAAGTAGCACATCACGGTCTGCTGGGACCTTAAACCAACACAACTGATGGTCTACCAAGACCTCAAACTAGGTTTGCAAGGTAATATCTCTAATCTATCACATGTGGTCTAGTGAACAAGTGAGCGAGCATACTTTAGATCTTCAGTTGCTTACTCACGCCTCTTGGATAGGATGGGGTGGGGCATTGCAATTCCAAAATAAAGTTTGCACCACCAAGGAAAATTCCTCTAAGAAATTTGCAACATCTCTATCCCTAGTATCTTACTAATCTTTTGAAGATGTCGTTTGACATCTTGCTGACCTTCCAAAGCTACCACCACTGTCGCCAATCATCTTGGTCGTAGTTCCCACTGTCAGCACCTCCTGCTGGAGCCCCAGCACTATTGTGGCCCAACCACAATGTTTCCATCCTCCAGCCCTCACCATCATCCAAGTCTAGAAGAGCATTCAATAGTTTGGCTTCCCACCTTACAGTTGAACTTCCTGACTCCTGCCTTTGGTGAAGATTCCTAAGCACCTGCATCACCATTGCTCCTAGCCTCTTGGGTCCTTACTTCCGATTTGGTTGATAGAGTTTTTCAAGCTACCACCACCAACACCTACACTGGCCTTCTTTCTTTGGACATTACATGCACCAGACATAGCACTTGCAGCCCTTGTAGTGTCCCGAGTAGACAAGACTTTGCCCTCGCTTCGCATGATGGTTGTTTTTTCTGGTTTTCTCTATGTTTTGTTTGCAGGATGAAGCTGAGATGGTGTTGTTCAGGAATGCATTTCACCACAAGATCAACACACCACATTGTTCCAAAGTACCCACTTCAATTACCCTAGCTACTTGAGAGTGCATACCCTAATATCCCTTCAACTAACCTAACCTCTATCTTCTACTCTTGATATTTCTGGCACCCCCTTGCAAGCTTCTCCAATGCACATGAAACCCTTTCCCATTCTTAATCACTAAGCCCATGACAAATGTAACATAACTCATCCCATGGGAATCCTCTGTAGACTGGTCAAAGCCCCACATGGATGTAACACAACTCATCCCGAGGAGGAAACACCTATCTTACAGCAATGACATGGTTGCCTTCAAGCGAATATGGGTGTGCAATTTCTTTAAAAAAAAGACAAAAAAAAAAGAAAAGAGAAAAAAGAGAGGAAGAAAAGAAAGAAAGGAATGAGATAAGATAAGTGCCCAAGTCAAAAGGCACAGTTGTCACTTTGCAACTGTCTCAACTTTGGATCGACCATCTCTAAGCACTCCAATGAAAGGTCAAAATCTAAAAGGAAAAGATACTCATGCGTGTTGACCCCCACACAAGCACTTCAACGAGGGATCACACTATGGCAACAATGCTCATGGCATCGCATCCTACATTTTTTCCTTTTCTATACATTGTCCCTTAACCCCATCTCCTCAAACCTATCCCCTGCTCTCTACAATACTTCACTTCCCTAGCACTCTCAAGCATAGCAATGCATTATCTAAGAAGGCACTAACAAATGGTATTGGTGTCTTGTTCATCATGGTGTTTCATATTATTTATCAATGTCTATCAAGCAAATCCTCTAGACGTCAATAAAGAGGGGCCAATGAAACACCATCAATTTTGGGCCCTCGTGACTTAGCATCAAATTTGTTTGAGCATTGAGACGTAGGAAAAATTTCTCCAAGTGTGGTGCCACGTTGGGCCACATAGACCGCATGGCACCCTAGAAGTCCTAACATCTACAAATCTTTTTCTAAGCTTGTCTACTATGCTCTTCACCACAACCAATGTAGCATGCATTTTCTAAGGGTGGACCAAACAATTCGACAAATTTTCTATCTTTCGGGCAGTCAAGTTTGCTATGCTCTCTAGCTTGCCCAACTTGACACATGTCCCGGTTGCTAGTCCACCTCAATGCTAAGCTAGGAGTTGTCAAAAGTGTTTGAGATGGACAAAACAATTCAGCAAATTTTCTATGTTTGGACCTATTACACTCCGCTACGCTACACAACGTAGACAATGTAGCAAGTCATGTGGGGCTAAAATTTTCTTGAGTGTCGAAGTAGACATCGAAGGTGAATTTGGCAAGTCTTTGACCTCCAAGGCTACTTGTCCTACTTCATCCTCAAAGCACAATCAAGGTCCCATGGCAAAGTATGGCAAGTTCGGTTAAAATTTGCTCAAAATAAGGTGTTGTGTTGTGCTACATTGTGCAGCGTAGCACATCATAGCAGAGGTACCTGTGCCAAAAGTTTCCCAGAATGAAGCTAGGAGATATTAGGCTCTTTCAACATGAAAGATGTACTAGCTAGATGCTAAAGTTACTTTCCTCATTGAATCCCAAAGTGATGTCTTCAATTTTTTGATAGAATTCATGGAAAATGAATGCTACACTCTACTACGCTATGCAGAGTAGACAACGTAGCAGGCCAAAACTGCAAAATTTTCTAAGTGTTCACACCACGTTTCATTACAATGGGTAGTGTAGACAGCATAGCACTTGGAAAACTTCTTAGAATGCCTTCCAAAAGTGCCCAGAGCTCACCATCGACCTTCATTCCTGCTCTAGCATCTCTCTGATGGCCAAAGTGAGTAGTCTATTTTTTTGTGCATCCCTTGTTGGTCCCTAAAATTGTCTCAATGTTTGACCCTACTCAAAAGAGGAGAGGAGAGATAGTCCTAGAGCGTAGGCTCCAATTTGCATTTGTTCTAGGCATTCTATAAAAACATGATAGTCTTTTAGGTCTTGGCACATGCAATTTGGGCAATATGGTCACAGTTTGGAAAATTTTCAATTAATGTTCTTATCCCACCGAGCATAGAACATCAGCATAAAACATCCACATTCATGCTATGTGGGGCCCAGGACACGTGGTTTCCAAACCACACCTCCCCACCAACCCTAGCTCTATAAATATCTCAATAATTGACAGTCTAAGGGTTGGCTTTTGCAATTAGCTTTGGCAGAAGATTGACAAACAAAAAGTGGATGAGCGGAAAATCTCAGCATTAGAGCCTTCCAAATCCTTATTCTACTCCCACACCTAAGCATGACACCTACACATGCACAGCGTAGCAATTCTCAAACCAACAAGCATCAACTCCTCCGTGTCTACCAACACCATGTCTGTAGCATTCCAAAGAGTGTGATCATATTGCCTTGTTGCCCAGCTGTTTCTGTCTACATTGCACACCAATTGTACACATCATTTAATCAAATCCACATCCTCCAATCTTAGGGTGATGCATTTGTTTACTCGCACTCTCATTTCATTCTTTTTTCTATAGTATTTTAAACTATTAGCGTATCTATTTCTTTCTATTGTAATATGCACGTACGTTCATATTCTCTCGCTGTTATACATATTGCATTCCTACTTATTCCAACTCTTCTGTGTGATGCTCTAAAATCATTATTTGCAAATGGTTATTGGACACCATATAAGTTCCTAACTAATTGACTAGATCGTTCAAGGTGCCATGTTCCCCTCCTTTTCGACACAGCCCTCCGGCAGATCCGAGGTTAGGCTGTGTGCCTGATAACCTCTCAGTGTTCTAGCCACTGATGTTTTTAGATGCTATAGCATAGTCTTAAAAATTTAACATTTTCTTTAATTTTAAATTAGTTCTCCTCTTTTAATTTAAGGCAACTATTTTATTTTATTTTTAAAAAATGAGCATAGTTGACTAAGTTTGTCATTGAAGAACCTTTAGTTATAAGGTTACAAGTTCAATTCTTAGTTGTTGATGAGCGGTGAGGTACCCCTATGCTCAACCATATGAATATAAGCATTACATATGATCCAGTCACACTCTAAGGACTAACTGCTTATGTGCCTTCACAAAACAAGGATAGGTTAGGTAATCATTGTCTTCCCAAGCTTGCTTGTATGGCATGATTGTATGGTTAAGTAAACTTGAGGTATATGATTTTTATGCTTTTTATGTTTATGTCCTAGTGCTAAAATGGAGAAGTGAAATAATTAAGTAACTAATTTAATTTAACCAATCTGCTAGGTTCTAACTAGTCCTAACACCAGCATCCATTCCCACTCTCCGTACACATCCTAAATCAGTGTAACACTACTGGGATTATCAAACGCTAAACATTACTGGGTTGCTAAGTGTTCCACGTATGCTCGAAGTGGTTGTACTGAGTGTGCTTACTTGTAAAAATTAACAAACCAATAAAAGAAACATTAATTAACTAACTAAAGCATTAAATAACTATAAATAACATTAAATGTAATAAATAAGCTATTCTAAATGCTGCAATGTTTATCACAAAGTTCTTCTTTATTTCTAGACACAAGGTGTGCTTAGGTACACAATTCTTGAATAAAGCTTCATTCACTTTATGACTCCTACTGCGGGCACTCAGAAATAATTCTAACTCTAGAAAGGAAAAACTGCAAGAGTTTAGGTAAGGGACTAAGAAACTAATCCAAAACCAAGTGTGCCCACCTCTTATTTATAGGCAACGAGATAGGACCCAATATTGGATGTCCGATATTGCTTTCCAAGCTCTAATATCGCAGACTCGATATTGCAAATTTAATATCATGGTCCCAATATCGCTGTTCATCATACCCCCACGACTGAATGAAAATTGGTCCTCGAGTTCCTTACAAAATATTGGGAAGGTATGGGATTATTGACATGGAGTGAAAAACTCAAAGTGCCCGGTGAACAAATAAACAAATATATTATAACATTGGTGTTCATACACATTGTCGTGAACACCGTACATAGATGACATCCAGACCTTTATTTGACAGCTTGGAGAGAGAGCGAAAAGAAAATGAGGCACGTTGCTACTGATGTCAAGACTGTGCACACCATTGTTCATTCATGGCCATATAATGTGTGTTTCTTGCATAACTGCTTTAGCTCTAGTCCATCTTGAGTGCTCCCTCCTATCCCAGTCCATTGTTCATGTGATTGCCATCTACACACACAACATAGTCATGAATTAGCAAGGATAGATAAGATATACTGTGATTGATACCTTGCCTCGCTATGAAGCACATTAACTGGGTTGTGGTTATGGTAGATACTAGGTTAGAGATTTGTAACTAGTGACTACCCAAGGTGTAGGGGTGAGGTAAGTAATGAAATGGAAACATTTTTGCCGAGGCCCCCACGACTAAGAGTGAACCTCCGGTAGCAACAAGATCGAAAACAAAAGAACAAGGAAGAATAGAGAAATAACAATGATGAGGCCAATAAAACAAAATTAGATGTCATGGATGGTTAAAATGGGACATGGTTGATTGTAGGAAATGTTTAAGGGAAAGAACTGAACAATTGCACCATAAAGGAATGCCAGTGGGTCCTCCCCTAAGTAGGCTCATGCCCTTTACGCCCTGACAAACCCACAAACTAAAGAGTCCGTAGGCTCTAGGAATGACATATGGAAACAATGGTTAAGAACTTACCGACAAGAGTTTACCAAAGAATAATAATGCAACAACCAAGATATAGACTAATCATAAAACCAGCAATGAGGTGGAATATACAAAGAAATTTGGAAGAGAAGAGAGAATGGGATGGAATCCCAAGATCAAGATTGTATAAAGTCCCTTGTGTATTATGTGGTTTAAGTGACTTAATAGAATTCATTCCAAATCCAGATCAAAACTAACCACATGCAGTGACCTTGCATCAACACACTTGACCAACCCAGCCTCCTAAAGTAACAAGGATGCATCCACAGAGCCACCGCCATTCCAACAAGAGAAAGAACAGAAGAGTAGGAAGAAAAAAAAAGGCCTTAGTTAGAGGGAACCTTCAGGCATGGGTAACATGTCTTTCCAGTGCTATAACCAGTGCTTGTGCCCCATGTTTCTTTATTATGTCTAAGGAGTGTACTTTGAATTCTCACCAGTTTTTTTTTATAGATATATATCACAGGAGAACCACACCATGTAAAGACTTATTTGATTAGGTCAACTTCTTGATATTTGGTCAAGAGTAGAATGGTAGAAAACCAATGAAAAACATCCAAGTACCTAAGAGCATAGCTAGCACAAATGCATCGAATCACCTTGAGGTCACACCCTTTTCAATCCATTTGAACCTTTCCTTGGTTTGAAGAATACCAAGCCACAAATTCATTAATAAGTTTACTTAGAAAAAGGGATACTGCAGTTCCAAGATCAAAGGAGACCATAGAGCTGAATGGATGAATGGATGACATGGACTCATTGCCTATTTTATCAAAAGAATCCATATCTTAGTATTAACATTAAAAGTCAAAGGTGAAAACCAAACATTAGCAATCAACACCATTATAGTACAATCCCCCATCATGAGCACTTATTAGATGACGAGTGAAAGTAATTTAAACAAAATGGAATAGAGAAAGAAATACTAAAAAAAATGTTAATGATGATGTAAAACAAAAATAAGTAAAGATGAAAAATGTGTAAAAAAAAAGTACAAAAGGAACTAAGAGCTCAGAATGGTTAACATTGGTGGCCATCTCCCCCACGACTAAGTTGGAAGGAGGCGATCTGAAATAAGGAGCAAGGTTGTCCACCAACAGAGGTAGTATTAGTACTAGCTATTTTAGGCTCATGGAAAGGTTTGGTTTGCTGGATGTTGACTAATAATTTTCTTCCTAGGCTTTCAAGTTTATAGATCATCATGGCCTTTAAAGGAAAAGTTTCATGAATGATATAAGGTTCCTCTCGCAACATTTGAAATTTAGTCCGTTGCGGCACGTGTGCGGGATTCCAATAAAGGACTTTATCTCTTGGTTGGTATTTGACCTTCCTAATCATTATGTCATGATGTTGTTTATTAAAGGCCTTGTGCAATTCATTAGATGACAAGGAAGCTAATCGATTTTCATCTAGCAAGTTAAGGTTCATTAACTATTCTTTCTGTGCTAGATTGACGTCAAGGTTAAGGTCACATGCTATGGATAGTGTACGAAGCTCAACTTAGATAGGGAGTGTTGGAAGTTTACCGTACACTAACTCATAGGGAGAGTAGCCTATAGGGAGTTTCCACATGGAGTGGTATGCCCAAAGAGCATCGTTCAACTTGGTGCTCCAATCTCACCTATATTTGCTAATGGTTCATGTTAATATTTTTTGTGATCTCCTTATTGGTGACTTCGGCTTGACCGTTTGCTTGAGGATGATATGGTGTAGTCAACTTGTGCTCAACTCCTAAGCATTACATCAACTTTCAAAAAGTTACACTTATAAAATATGCACCATTGTCAAAAATAAGTGCACAAGGCATGCCAAACCTATTTACAATTTGTTGTTGAACAAATCATGCAATGGTGATGATGTATAATCAGTAACAGTGGCTACTTCTGCCCACTTTGTAAAATAGTCAACAGTAATGACAATGTAGGCTTTTCCATTGGACATTAGTGTAATAGGCACCATAAAATCAATTCCCCATATGTTGAAGGGTTCTAAGGGTTGAATCCATTGTTGCGAACCCTCCATTCTAGCTGTCATTCCCCCATAACATTGGCAGCGCTCACAAGATTGGATGAAATGATGAGCATCCTAGAACAATGTAGGCCAATAATATCCTACAAGTAAGATTTTAATAGTTGTTTGTCTCCCAACGTAATGACTCCCACAAGGGCCCTCAAGAGCATCTTGGAGAGCTCATAATTGATCTACATCAGGAACACACCATCAAACCAAGCCATTGGAACATACTTTATAAATTTGTCCATTAATTTTTATAAAATATTTGGCTCAGTGAAGAAACTATTGTTTCTTTTTGACATCTAACCCTTGTGGTGTTTCTTGTGTGAGGAGATAGGTAAGAATGCTACTATACCAATTTTTCTCTATGGTTAATTGATTGCTTACTACACCTGCAAAGAGGAGTTCATCAAGAAAATGGTCAAAAATTAGATATTAATCCTATTTGTTATCCCATCATAACCAAGATAAATGATCAGCAACAACATTCTCAATGCCTTTACAATCGATCATTATAAGGTTGAACTCTTGTGAGATCATGAGCCACCGTATGATGCGAGGGCTCACCATTGGTTTATTCATTAGGAATCAAATTTCATTATGGTCTGTATGTACAAATATCTTATAGCCCAATACATAGTGCCTAATTTTTTCTAGTGCAAACACTACAGCCATTAATTCTTTTTCTATTGTGGTGTAATTAAGTTGTGCACCAACAATACTTCGACTTGCATAGTGAATGTAATAGGATCATTTCTGATCATCTAACTATGTAAGTACGATCATCAATCATTATGTGGAATGGTCTAGACTAGTCAGGAGCTTGTATAATGGGTGTTTCTATGAGCTTCTATTTTAAGGTTTGAAAGGTTAGCTCACATTCCCAGGTCCATTCAAAAGGTATGTCCTTCTTCATTAGTTCTACCAAAGGTTTTGCAATCCTTGAAAAGTTCTCAATGAAGCGTCTATAATAGCCAATATGTCCAAGGAATGATAAGATATATTTTACAGTTTCAGGTTGATGAGTGATTCCTTGGATGAATTTAATATTTTCAGGATCTACATCTATCCCTGTTTGTAAAATCTTGTGCCCTAATACAATGCCTTCTTAGACCATTAAATGGCTTTTTTGCCAATTGAGCCTTAAGTTGATTTCAACACATCATTTCAATACCTACTCTAATCGGTCCAATGCTTCCTCAAAGTCCGCTCCATAGGTGGAGAAATCATCCATAAAGACCTCCACACCATTTCCTATTTGCTGCTAAAATATTCTTAGAACCAAATGTTCAAACATTGTTGGGGCATTGCACAAGCCAAATGGCACCTACTTATATGCAAATGTCCCCCAAGGACTTCTAAATGTAGTCTTGGCTTGGTCTTCTGGTGCTATTTGAATTTGATTATATCCACTGTAGCCATCCAAAAAACTATAGTAGCAATGCCCTGCAATGGTATCTAAGACTTGGCTGACGAATGGCAATGGGAAGTGGTCTTTGAATGTTTCCATGTTCAGTAGCCTAAAGTCTATACACACCCTCCATTTACCTCTCTTTTTGGGCATAATGACTAATGGACTAACCCATTCACTATCAGCAATGGGATAGATGAACCCAACTTTTAGAAGTTGTTCAATTTCTTCTTTAACCACTTGCTTAAGCTTTGGGTTCAATCACCTCTGCGGTTGTCATTAAGGTTTTATGAAGGGGTCAGTGTAAATTCTATGTTGACATATCCTAGGATCTATTCCAGTTAATTCGGAATATGACCAAGCAAAGGCTTTTGACCATTTATTTACCATTTTCAGTAGTCTTTCTTTTTGTTGAGGAGTGAGCTTAGCATTACTGATTACTGATTTCCATTCTTGAGAAATGTATACTCCATACTGGTGGGCAACAGTTTTAACTCAAGGGGCTCTTGTTTGAACTCATCAGGGATTTCCAACTTCCCCCAGTTGATATTTTTTATGTCAGGAATTGGAAGTTGGTGATGGACTTGCTATAATGTGTCTATGCTATTGATGTAGGTGTAAGTCAAGCTCTTAGTTGGTTCCATGCATACAGTTGAGTTTCTCTCTTGGTTAGTTGTCAACCACTGGGTGCCTTCGTATCTTGTGGCTGCTGCATACAGGCATCTTTATATGTTAGTTATTTGTGCACACTGGTTGCATGTAGACAATGTTAAACATTGTACAAACCAGACCTTCTGCAAGTATTTTCACCCTATGTCACTGTATGTGATGCATGGAACTTTCTTCTTCTTGATCTTTCCAAACGTATTTTCCTTTGATATTTCTAAGGAAAGATCACGTATTCCTAGGTGCGCATCAATTGTGCTTAACCATGCTCTTCCCATAATGATTGGGAAGTCCCCCTTGTAGTTGTTAACTTGAATCACTAGGAAATTGGTTGGATACAACCATCCACAAATAGTGGTGACAATGTCCTTCACTAGTCCTAATGGGACAGTGATGGACTAGTCGGCCAGCTCTAAACGAATGTTACTCTTTTTTAGTGGAGGCAGGTTCCAGGCTTTATACATTTCTTGAGAGATTAAGTTGACACTGAAACCTGAATCCAAAAGACCTTTGCACAGCTCATTCCTAGTGATTTGTAAATATATAAGAGTACTCTCAGGATCAAATAATTTCCTAGGATGACGGCCAACTTTAATCTAGTCGATAATGGCATGAGTCAACATGACTGTGTGTGTTAAGTGTGGTCTTTGGTTTGAAGAAAGCTCTGAAGATTCAAATGATAGCAAGGCATTTGGAGGATTAGCCGCTTGTGGTTGTAAGGACTTAGTTGGACTATTGGTTCTAAAGAAATGTCTCTTCTTTGTGCGATTTTCTGAACCAACATTAGGTTGAGGGTTGACAACGCTTATAGCATTGCATTGCTACGGCTGGGCAAGGAGCTCACCCTGCATAGCTGGAGCAAGTGGTAATGGAGCTAAGGGTGGAAGAGGTGCAGTCAGATGAAAAGGATAGTACATTTATGGAACATCTCTCCTAGGAGAAGGAGTTTTATAGTACTCATGGACTTAGTAGTGGGGTTGAGGAGTGACATGACTAGTAGAGTCACATGGAGAGATTGGCTACTGCACATAGTACCCATATGGGTCAAGTTGACAGTAAGGGTACTGTTGACGTGGTGGTGGCATTCCCCATGATTGTGGGTCTTGCCACTATTGATACTATTTATTTGGCTGTGGTGGAGTTTCACTTGGATAATACATCAAGGATTGGTGGAACTGCCTTGGGCTACCTTGAGGATAAGGTAACCTTCGGGGTGTTTGCCATCTGTTTAATCGGGGGTTTAGTGCATACACCCTAGACTCTTGCAAATGTGAAATTACTGGGCAACATCCTTTAGGATGGTCATATTGGCATATCTCACATCTACTATCATTGTCTGTGTCTAAATCCACAACCTCTTCAATGAAGGCAACTTTGCCCTTATCCTTGTTACGTGCATATTCAGCTTCTTTCTTTTCTTCTCCTTTCTCGATCACTACCTTTCTCTCTAGACTTCTCTACTATTTTGAGAACGGTTTCAAATTTATTATCTAGGTAGTCCCAAATTTGATCTACCTTTACCGATATATCTGATGCAAAATTTTGAATGGGCAAAGTCTTCCTATTCACCATCTCTTCGAGTGGTGACTGTTCTTCATCTTCACAAAATCTAACTTCCTTCTTTCGGAGGGAAGGATCTCTGTTGTATTCCTCCGCACTTTCTCTTTTCCTTAACTCACCTTCCTCTTTGGCAACTTACTCCAATAATCTTTGTACTTGATGGGCTCTAAGCTCGAATAGTCTCCCTTGGGCATAATTCCCAAGGGTTCTTCGCATTTTGTACCTAAGCGCATCTACAAGATGGTGTAGTTGTTCCCTTTACGAGTAACAAATGGCTAGGGCAACAATGTAATAATGCATAATATCGGCCCATGGAAGCATATACCAAGCCATGGTAAAGTTATACTCATCGGGATGAGTGTATACTAAGCAAAACTGTCAGGGCACTGATGGATCATCATCATGTGTACTACGCCTCCGACTATTCATTGTGTCAGACCTAGGTGGTGAAGCACTTTCATAGGAAAAATGAGACATGATTAATTCTTTAGTGTGCAATACTCTCTTTTCTATAATTGTAGGATAACCAACCCTAAGGGTTCGTTCCAACGATGGGAAGATTTCTTAAGTTCTAATCAGCGCACAAACAACAAAGTCCTCGGCAACAGTGCCAATGATGAGTAGTGAGATACCCCTACCCTCAACCATACGAATATGAGTGTTACGCATGATCATGTCGAACTCCAAGGACTAAGTGCTTATGCACCTTCATAGAACAAGGATGGGTTAGGCAATTGTTGTCTTTCCAAGCTTACTCGTATGGCACAATTGTATGGTTAAGTAAACTTGAGGTATATGATTTTTATGCTTTTTATGTTTATGTCCTGGTGCTAAAACGGAGAAGTGAAATAATTAAGTAACTAATTTAATTTAACTAGTCCGCTAGGTTCTAACTAGTCCTAACACTAGCATTTGTTCCCACTCTCCATACACATCCTGAATCAGTGTAACACTACTGGGATTACAAAACGCTAATCATTACTGGGTTACCAAGTGTTCCATGTATGCTTGAAGTGGTCGTACTAAGTGTGCTTACTTGTGAAAATTAACAAACCAATAAAAGCAACATCAATTAACTAACAGAAGCATTAAATAACTGTAAATAACATTAAATGCAATAAATAAGCTATTCTGAATGCTGCAAGGTTTATCACAAAGTTTGCCTTTATTTCCAGACACAAGGTGTGCTTAGGTACACAATGCTCGAATAAAGGTCTGTTCACTTTATGACTCCTACTACGGGCACTCAGAAATAATTCTAACTTTGGAAAGGAAAAACTACAAGAGTGTGGGTAAGGGACTAAGAAACTAATGCCAAAACCAAGTGTGCTTGCCTCTTATTTATAGGCAACGAGACAAGTCCCAATATTGAATGTCCGATATCGCTTAGCAGGCTCCGATATCGCGGTCCCTATATCACAGTTCACCATTTGTACATAGAGTTAGAAATTCAACTAATAAATCTTGAAAAAACATAAAAAAGGGATGAATGTAGGAACTTAAAATATTTTTTTTAGCAATATTTACCCTCAATGAATATAGTTAAATTAGAACTTTATAGAGGAGGTGTTGGAACCCCAAAATAATTGTAATATAGGTACACCCTAAGATATATACTACAATTAGAACTTTATAACTTAACATTGTCTATTAGAATTGAACCCATGATTTGGAGCTTTCAAATTAAGAGTCCTACCATTAGCCTAACACCTTATCATTAAAAACATAATAAGGTATTTTTAAAAAATAAAATAACCAATGCTTTCAAAAACTTCATACATAACAAGAACTTATTAAATGACATGGATGAAAGCTTCAATGCGAGCCTATGTCTCCATTAGGAATCACATTCTATCCATATATCTTTGGAGTTTTGAGATGGATGTAATGGTAGGTTTTCGCAAGGTTTTTAACTATTCTTTAAAGAAGATTTATTTGGTGATATCCCTTCATTTTAGCATTCTTTACAAGTTTCTTGAAATTGTCTTTGTCCTCTTATTCTTCATGCTATTTAGAACTTTTATTTTAATGTAACTTTTCATTGAAATATTGTTATATCAAAAACAAAATAATAGCTGATGAGACGCGATTTACAATAGGCCGCGATATCGCGTCCCGCCGCCATTTCTATAAATAAGAGGTGGCACTCCCTTCATTTCCCAATCTTGGCTAGTGTAGCGAAGCTCTGGCAGATTGATCACTCCAGAGTTAGAATTTTTCCCCATGTGCCCGCAGTAGGAGTCCTAGAGTGAACGGCTCTTTATTCGAGCAGCTTGTAACCTGAACCCAAGTTGTGTACGGCAATAAAGACGAACTTGATTGGATAAACCTTGCAGCACGTGGTTTCATTTATTGCTTTCATTTACTGCTTTCCTAGTGCGTTCAAGTACGACTTGATTACGAGCGTCTACGGACGTGTACGGCTAGTCAAGGAATCGGCTGCTTGACGCAATGCATGAGTACGACTCAATTACGAGCATTGGATGCTTGGTAACCCAGTAGCGTATTCCAGGATTCTGCGCTTGGTAACTCCCGGGTCTAATGTGTACGGCTAGTTGAGGAATCGGCTGCTCATTGCTAGGCTAGATCGTGTGATAAGTACGACTTAGTTACGAGCACCCACGGGTGTGTACGGCTGGCTAAGGAATCGGCTGCTTATCACACGTAGGCTAAATAGGTGCCTCAGTACGACCACTTCGAGCACTTGCGTTACGTGTGGCGATCCCAGTAACGATTAGCGTTTGGTAAGCTGCAGTTGCATAGTTCAGGGTGTGTCCGGCAAGTGGGAACGGATGCTGACGCTAGTTAATTTAGACTTAGATCTTAGTTAGAGTTAGTTTAGTTTTCTCAACCCTTTCTCCTGGTAGCATAGAAGATAAGCCGAAAATACCAAAAAAATCACATACCTCAGACTTGCTTAACCATACACCGTGACACATACAAGCAAGCCTGGGAAGACAACGAACGATTAACCCCAAGTGTTTCTTGTGGCGTTAAGGCATTTAGTCTGCGGAGTTCGACCGGATCGCGCGTGTACGCTCGTATTCGTATGGTGGAGTGTAGGGGTACCTCGCCACTCATCATTGGCGCCGTTGCCGGGGACTAAGTGTTTTTTCGCCAATTTAACATAAGGGATATCACTCACATCGTTGTGAGCTTAAAACGAACCTTAGGGTTAATCAGTTAATCAAGAACAATAAATAACGGTGAAGTTAGCACACCAATAGAAATGGCTTCTTCTCACGAAATCAACTCACCTAAGGACAATACAGGAGAAAGTCAGCATCATACGCATAACCGAGATCAACCATGTCCTCAACAATCTAAGGTCACATATACTCATCCCGATGAGTATGTGCCGGATTTTACCTTTGTTTTCCATCAAGATGAGCAACTGCGGTGGAGAGATATGCAAGGTAACATAGTGTT
>MNCI01004113.1:554733-597700 GCA_015680685.1 Gnetum montanum | reverse complement strand
GACTTGCTTAACCATACACCGTGACACATACAAGCAAGCCTGGGAAGACAACGAACGATTAACCCCAAGTGTTTCTTGTGGCGTTAAGGCATTTAGTCTGCGGAGTTCGACCGGATCGCGCGTGCACGCTCGTATTCGTATGGTGGAGTGTAGGGGTACCTCGCCACTCATCAATAGCAATAAGTACACTCCAAGACATATAGCCAATATGATACTTTAGAAGGATTATAGTAGAATATAACATTACCTCAACTACCCACTAGCTAATATAATATATTAGAAAAATTACAAAGGAATATAACAATTTCTGACATGCGACTAAAATTAGCAGCCTTTTGCCTTGTTAGGATTGAGGTCCTCAAAATGAGAGTAATTAAGTCTATCAAATAAAATTCCAATATATTGAATAATTATGTAAATTGTGAATAGAACTTATTTGAACCACAATTACAATATATGATGAAATCATTGAATGTATGATGGTTCCAAAAACTATGATATGTATTAAAGAATTGATACTAAGCATAATAACAAGTGTATAAAGGCAGATATGTCATGATAACACTAAACTATGTACATAGACATTGGTAGTTATATCATTAGATAGTTGTAAGAACAAAATGAAATAATAAAGACAAGACAACAAAGATAGAGATCTCAAAGTACTTAACAATGTTCAACAAAGAATACCAAGAAAGACAACCATGGAAGGAACATCCCATGTTTACAGTCTATATGTACACACTAAAATTTCTAAATATGACTATAAATACACTCCAAGATACATAGTCACTATGATACTTTAGAAGAATTATATCAGAATATAATAATGTCTCAACTAACCACTAGCTAACATGATAAATTTTAAAAACTATAGAGAAATATAATGTCTCAAATGTGAGCCACCTATCACTAACATATATGAGATCCTAATTATTTTGCTATATCTTCATGTTGTACTTTTTATATTTTTTTTTAAATAAACTTTTATTATATTTTAAGGTTGACACTACCTAGTCTTGCTCCACGTGGATGTAATAAGTCACTGAAATATAGGTCAAAGGGTAAGTTTGTTACTTTATAGGTAACAATTTACAAGTTTGATGAGCACTTAAGGCAATATTATATTGATTGTGTTATTGTTAAGTTCTACCAAAGTCTTGTGGTAAGTGTATATTCTAGAAGTACATATGATCTAGTCTAAGTTCTAACAACCTCCACATAAATGTTATAAACCAGTTCACTTTCTTAATATGTAGAAATAATTTTATGAGGGTAAAATGTTCAAAGAAAAACCACTAACTTCATGGTCTCACTAGAATATAGTAGTCCGAGTTTGACACTAGTATAATATTACCTTAATTGATCAAAGATGCATAACCTATTTGGGTGTGCATCAAGCTTAGCTAGAGTATGCAACTTATAGTTTGCAAGTTATAGGTTCAACTATAATGGGCACACTAGTCTAACAAACCCTAATGTTTAACCAAAGAAAGTTCATGTTAGCCATATATCTTAAGAATGCAAAGCTAAAACTAATTAAAATTAATGATAACAAATAATGTCCTACCATCATGATATTAATCATACATTTCTCAAATTTTAGGTCCAACCATCATGATACCATATCAATCGTACATTTATCAAATTTTAATCTATTGGCATGAACTATGGTGTTCATCAAATTTGAGTCCGTTTGCAATAACCATGGTAACATGTAGAAGCCGATGGGCCCACTCTTTAAAAAACTCAGACATAGACATTGAGGTTTGATTTGGAATAGAGTGAGGTTTGATTTTGAATGGAGTGCATTGATGAGGATTCACCATGGAGCTTTGGATACGCTTAGCTTGTCTTTCATTATCAAACTTGTTAGCATATTCAACAAACTTATAATGCTCCCTTTGATTAGATATCACATATGGAACACAACACTTGGTTTCAATACGAAATAACACATAAGCATGCTGGAATAATGGCCTTTTCATAGTAATAATTAAGCCCTACACCATAATCAAGGTAATCAAGTACAGGGACGGCCCCACGGATCCTTAGCAAGTTAAAAAATAAAATCACTAGCATGATTTGGCACTTTGAAAACGTGAGAAAGTTAAAATGAAAAGGCCCAGAACGACCACAGCGTAACGTGACGAATCATGTTTTTTGGGCACTCGATGGGGATCCTGTAAGAAGATTACGTAAGAGTGTGGTATAGCATGGTTTTTTTTATTTTATCTTATCATATGTTATTTGCACTGGATCTTGACAATGAAAGGGTATCCATAGCATTGAAAGATGCCGTTGCCGCCTGGGAAATCTGGACAAAATCAAGTTTCTCTTTTTGTTTTCATTTTTAAATTTTCCTTGGTCAGCTTGAGCCGTACCGGATAATTTCCCCCTTCAGGAAAATAATGGTGGGCACGATAGGGATGGAAAAGAAAGGCATTTGGAATTGAAACAAGGACGTGTCACTGACTAACAATGTTTATCCTGCTAGGGCATGCAGGTCATGGGGTCAGTCTGAATTGTGATAATTGGGGTATGTGGGTTAGGCTAATGGAACGATCGTGAAGTCTTTCTTTTTGGCGTTTGCCTTGTTTTTCACCTGGTGGTAAAAACCCAAGGGCCATACCATGTGAGAGCCTAGAGAGGAGCTTGACAATGGTTTTTGGTACTAATTCATTGTAAGCATGGCACTTTGGAGAAACTTTGGTGGCAAAGCTAGTTTTCCATGCACTATTGTTGACTTGGGTTTCTCTTTTGCTGGGCTCTTCCTTTTTCTTCAGGTCCATCATGTACATTAAGGACAATAAGTGTCTCTGACTAATCTAAAGAAAATAAGCGTCTCTATCAAGCTTGGATTTTCATGATCTCTTTTTGCTCCCTATGAAATGAGTATGAATTGGAATATCTGGCCTACCATTTAGCCGTGCAAATATCTTAACATCCATTGGCCCAAAAGATTCATCAAGCTTTTGTTGTAAAAATCATAAACAGTGATCCTCTTTACCATATTAAGAAGTAAGATAAATGTAGTTGTGATAAGGCATAGTTCACTTAGTTAAAACATGTAGTTTATGATTTGCAAGTCTTAGGTTTAATCAAAGGAGTATGCTGAGATATTTGTTAACTAGTATGACATCCAATAGACAACTGATCATAAAAAATCATTATTAAATCTTTTACCTACCCTAATGGTCAACTCATGCAAATGAAATAAAGGCACCATGATGATGATGTATAACTAACTCTTATCAATACCCGCTCTTGCATCAATTCCCAAAATCTATAGGTTTATGCTCCCACGTAGGCTAGGTAACATCATTAACAAATCTATGGTCCAATGCACCCATTTAAAATTATGTGTTAACTTAATGGTAAGAGTATTGGCATAGAAACCCTAAGTCATAAGTTCAAATCCAATGGGTAATGTTAGGTTATGGATAAAAAATTCTATAAAAGGAATTCTAAAATTACTCGATTTAATAAATCCAAGAGAAAGTTAGTGGACATAAGTGAATTAGTTTCAAAATATAAAATTGGTAACATTATAAAAAGTTAAGATTTATAAAGTTATTTCCTAATCTAACATGAAATACTGTGATGATTTTCTATTGTATTTCTATTGATGTTTTAAATTTTTTATGTCCTTTATATTGATGCCTTTTGACTATTTTAGGTGTCAAAATTAAAACTAGATAACTACATGTACTCCTTGGGCATAGAGTCAACATGAAACTTTGGTAGAACTTAAGTAGAAAATAATGATATGTGAAGGAGTATTGGACCCCAAGAATAATATCAATAAATAAGCAAAAAATATTTGGAATATATAACATACTTACCATTAAGCAAAAACACTATCAGAATAAAACTTTCTAGGATATCTACTCAAGTATGCACCTTTACAATTGACATTTTAAAAAATCAAGAAAGGAAAATTAATTTTTATTAGGGAGGATGATCCTAGCCCTAACAACATTTATATCACTTTCAACATGTATTCTTGAAATTAAAATAGCAAAATAATTTGAGGTAATAATAGAAAGCTATAGAAAAACACCAATACTTCTAACAAGGCTAGATATATGAGAAAATGGTAATGCATATGTTGCACCACCATTACTTCGCTATTTAATGTTAACCTTACGTTGATAATCTTTACAATCGGCTATAACTTGCTTTTCAACATTAGTTTTAATCTTTAAATTATATTATTCTTATCAAATAATGACAAATTTGCCTTATGAGCTATCTATCTAGATTGATTAATACTTCCTATAGTACATGTAAAAATATTCATAGAAGCTTCTATTTTGTATAGTTTTCTTATTGTTACTTAGTCATTCTTATTATTGACATTAACTTTATTTTTCACATTATTATCTTTAAATTGTTTTTTCTATTATTAACTTCAATCTATTTTTTCTTTTTCTTAGCATCTTTTTTCTTGAGTTGAAAAGGACAATTGTAAAACAAATGTCCTTCATGATGAAATAAGTTAGAAGAATTAGAAAGATTATAATATGTAATTGGCTAAATATAAATCTTCCACTTACTTGTAATACCAATTCCTTTTCGCAATTAAGAAGATTGATTTCAACAAAAAGAATACATCTATAAAAAGCAAATGGTTTGAAAATAAATTTTATATGCTTAATGGGACTAAAAAGACTAACAATTTTCTGCTCAACTCTCTAAAAAATCAACAAAAGATTCAATAGCTTGATAACATATGAAACTTTAGAATGTTCTTCAAATTGGGCATCAAAATCTATAGTCTACTTGTAAATGTTTAACACAACATGCTTATGTATAAATGATCCTATATCTAGGGCATGATGCATCATTAAAGAATTACCTAGCTCAACAAGTCAAAAAAAAATGAGAATAGTACATGACATAAATAACATGAATGTTATGCTTTTACATCACATCATTTAACTATGAAGCAAAACTTCAATTATAAGGTAAGTAACTCAAAATACTAATTCTAATACTGATATTTTATTACATTTGTGTCAACCTAAAAGACCCATCAAACAAATGAACTTATGAAAAATACATCACTAGAAATAAATCTTGAGTACAATATGTATGTCCAATATTCATGTAATTTAAACGTGTCTTCTATATAACTTCCTAAGATGAACACTAGTAGCTTGAATAACTTATACAAAAACAAACTAAAGGTTTTTCATTTTCTTTTGAAGCAATTTGGTCAACAACATTCTAATAATGTTGTTCATCCTCCATCACTTCTAGTAAATATAGACAACATATTCTATCTTCATGTTGCTCATTGTTCCATCTTCCAAATACAAGTCAAAGATGGTGTGATCCTATTCTTACTTTACTAATTAGTGTTTTCATTGATATTAGAATTATTGCATATAGATACTCTCTTTCATCATGTCTACCACCTCTAATATTTTGCTAGTAAAATTGAAGCTTTTTTATATTTTTGCCTCATTTTGTTAGCTCTCTAAAACTTTTCCTATAACAAGTTTCCAAGCTTGTTTTGTATTTATTATTCCATCAATATTATCAATACCTTAATTTTGTACCCATAACCATCCTTCATGGAACCACCCTTATTGTTCAGATTTTTGGATGATCTCTCCTAAGATCTTATTGCTATTATTATTTTTAAGTATAATGTTAAAAATCAATACATTGTTTTAACTTCCAATGGCAACAAATTAGCTTCTAATACAATTATTGCATTTGGAACTTAAGTTGCTACCTTGAATGCATCTAACAAGAACTATTTTTAAAGTTCCCTAATTTTTTTCTATGATTCTTGATTAAGACCTGGGCCTCACACCATACATCCATAAAGCACTATAGTTTGTATAATTATTTGAAAAAGACATTTTTGAATTGTCCAAGCCCAAATATTGTGAGTGCTACATTTGTTTTTCATTGTATAGAAAATCTTTTATCCATTTACAATTTGATATGATATATAATGCTTCCACTTATAGTTTTGAGATCATTCTACTTCCAAATATTTGTAAGTATCAACAAGCTCCAATCTTATATTATTTACCTAGAAAGCGTAACCTCTCTTGTTAGTTCCACAAATTAGCACTTTTGTTTTTTCAACATTTACCTTCAATTTTGTACTTTCACAAAATTTTTTGTATTTGATGCAACATTACTTTTAACCTTATTTCTAAATTTACTATTAGTGCTACATCATCTTGTATTTTGCTACAACATTGTATGGATTAAAGCAAGCCCCAAAGGGCATGGTTTCATAAAATCAATGATTATTTACTTAAAAGAGGATATTTATCTTGTATGTTTAAGGTGACTTTCTATTATAGACATGATAATACAAATTTCATCCTAATCTCACTATCTGTTTACGATCTTATCTTCACATCCACAAACAATAAAATAATAGAAGAATTAAAGCTTGATATGAAGAGTGAATTTGAGATGAAAGACAAAGGAGAATTAAACTACTTTCTTGGAATTCAAGTTGATCAAGATAAGGAGAGAATCAAAGTTCATCAAAGCAAATATCCTTTCTCCATGCTCGAAATATATAAAATCAACAAATAAAAAGATACAATGTCCCCACTTCCTAACAATTTGAAGCTTCAATATAAGAATAATAGACCTCTTGTGAATGCAACTCAATATAGAAGCATGATTGAAGCTATCAAATTTCTATGTCACACAAGATTAAATCTTAAGTTTGCTACATCCTACCTATCACGATACATCCAAGAAGCAAGGCAAAGCCATCTCAATGCTCCATACATATCTACAGTACATTAAAGGCACAACAGATCATGAACTCATCTATACCAAAGGAAATAGATAATTTCATGCTTATTCAAATGTTAAGTGGGGAGGAGATCATAATGGTAGAAAATCTACATCATGAGTCATAATATTCCATGGAGATAGTGCAATATATTGGAAATGAAAAAAGCAAACTTCAATATCTCTCTCAACTTGTGAAGTTGAATTCATAGCTATGGCTAAGTGCAAACAATATATACTTTGGCTTAAGAAACTCATGGCACACTTAGGATTCCAAGTTGATCTTCCAATCAAACTATTTTGTGATAACATAGTAGCTATCCAATTATCAAATGAACATGTGCTACAAAAGAAATCAAAGCACATAGACATCAAATATTATTTCATCAAACAAAAGTGAAGGAAACCATCAAACCTAAACATGTGTAAATTAATAATCAACTAGCAAATTTATTAACTAACTCTATTTTAAATTATAGATTTGAGTACAATTGCCATGGTATAGGCATCAAGAAGATTCAAGAATAAAGATAAAAAGATCAAAAAAATCATGCATTCCACACTAATGGGGGGACTATTAGAGATAGTGTGTCATGCCCCATATGTCCAATAAGATAAGCAAGAGATAGAAAAAAAGGATGATCCATACACTTTATCATCACATCAAGTAAAACAATAATTTGTTTTATTTTATTAAAAGATTAATGGGCAAATGTAATTAGAGGATGACCGCAATCTCTCATGTCTCTTGAATTTCTAGTCATTTTTTGTAAAATAAGCTTATCCCATCATATTCTATTATTTTTCCATCATTTCGTTATAAATATGTGGGAAAATCATGTTTATAAGAGAAGCAATTGATGACATTAAGGCAAGTTGATGCTCTAGTAATAAGATAGTTTATGTTACAAAATTTTTCACTCCGATAACTTTTATCCATCATCAATTCATCATATTCACCAATTTATTAAGCCAAGAAGTTAAATAATCACATTTGGAGCTACTCTTGTGTTACAAATTTTAATCATCAAATCAATTCAAAATTTTTCAAGTAGGTAGATTGCTGAAAAAGCTTTGTATCAAGTATTCACTCATTCCAAAACTCTCTTAGATTGCAGAGATATTTATTGTGCAAATAACTAATTTCTATTCTTGATGTTGAACAATTTTATTGAAGACCCTTCTTTGGAACAAATTTGAATCATCAAATAAATTCAAATTGATCTAAAACTTTACAAGCTTATAGATTACAACACCAACTTTCCAACAAGCCTAACATTAGCCCAAAACTCATTCGTATTGCAAAGATATCACAACTAAAAAAAAATCAGTTTTTCTTAGTTAGGCCATCCATATCATTTGATATATTGGGCTACCAAAAATTTGCAAAATAAAAAACTTTCTTTTGAATCTTCTTACATATAAAAAAATCTACACATCGCTTATTATTGATTTCACATTGAGAGTCTTTACCATCAACTATAACCTTCGTGTTAATACTAGTTTTAATCTTTGAATTAATAATATTCTTGTCAAATAAGGAAAAATTTGCCTTATGAGCTATCTATCTTGGCTACTTAATACTTTCTTTGGTATTAGCAAAAATATGCATAAAAGCTTTTATCTTTTCTAAATTTTTATTATCATCTGATCATTCTTATCATTAACATTAACTTGATTTTTCATATCTTCAACTTCATATTGATTTTTTTCTATCTTCAACTTTAATACACTTTTTCTTTTCTTTAAATTTTTTTCTTGAGCAGAAAAGAACAAGCATTAAATAAATTTCCTTCACAATGGATAAAGTTGCAAGAATTATGAAGATTATAATACGTAATTAGCTAAATATAAGTCCTTCTTCCTCCTTGTAATTCCAATTCCTTTTTACTACTGAGAAGGTTGATTTCAACGAAAAAATATTTTCAAAAACAAAAAGTTGTAGAAATAAACTCCTTATTCTTAATGGGATTGAGAAGACTAATAATTTCCTACTCATCTTTTTGAAAAATCAATGGAAGATTAGATAACTCAACAAAGCATGAAACTTTAGCATACTCTTCAAATTAGACATTAAAATCTAGAGCCCACTTGTGAATGATCAACAATACATTATAATGTATAAATGATCCTATATCTAGAGCATATTATGTCATCAAAGCATTTGCCTAACTCAATAAGTAAAAAATAAACATGAATAATACTTGGCATTAAGGACTTAAATGTCATGTTTTTTCATCATATCATTTAACTACAAATGGAAACTTTGATTAGGAGGTAAGGAATCTAAAAATGGAATGAACATGTATTGTGATAAAAGATCAGCAACTAATGACTCGTAAACATCATTAAGAAGAACACAATCAAGTGTCTTAGTTACATTAACAACACTAGAAGAAGTCATCAAAACTTTTTTCTTACCAACTTATAAATTTACATTTTGAGAATCAACCAAAATTTCTATATCAATAAAAGTAGCAATTTCAACATTAGTTGAAAAAGTTAAGAGTAATATAGAATTCTCCATAGGGAAATTTTAGAGAAATCAGATCCACTAGATAAAAGTTAAAGAGAAAAATTAGATCTATTGAAAAAATTCAAGTACTGTATATTTGAGTGGTCATAAGTTGATAATAATGCATCATGTTATTTCACATAAGGATGGATCCTCACCCACAATCCATTCTACTACTTCATAAACCAAATCAAATCCTCAATGAGGAAAATTTGAATAAAGAATCCGAGATATCAAAACATCTAAGAACTTCCATGTTCAACCTACCATCCAAAGAATAGGAACATGGGAAAAATTCTCTCAAACATGAGATTGTAAATAAGATAATTTGAAACATTGTTAATTCTCTTTTGTGGATCATGAGTTAACTCAATAAGGCATCATTGGCAATAGATTTTTGGTTAAGAATTCAAATGTAATTTCACCATACACAAACACCAAAACTATCACATTGTAACATCAAATTATAAAGTTCTTAGGGCATTTAAGCCAAAGAACCTTGACAAGATAAATGAATATAAGGACAATCACACAAAAATAGTAACAAATTACAACAAGAAATAGTGATCATATGCATTGCCTCATATTTGATCCATGATAGAGTTACTATCTTACATTATCACAAGAATTAATGGATAGGAGATAATATGTTTCTCTCACAATTTACCATAACAAGCTTCAACACATAAAGCTATTTTTCACAAACTAGAGATCATCAATAATATTTCCTTGGCACATCATATGATTTCTTAGTATAAAATTTTAAGCTAAAGCATGTTTATGTTTTGTGCTAGAGCTCACCCTAACAAGAAAGGAACATTTTTAGAATCAATCAAATCTTAAATCATTTGATCATTTTTGTTATGGGTAGATGACACATGATTGCATCATCCACTTATGAAAACTATCGCCATAGGCACCAAATTGGAGAGTCATTCAACTTTCTTTGTTTTAAGATAGATGGTGTATGTATATGTCATCAACTTAAAGCAATTGTTCACATAATTTGAATCTGTACAAAAGTGAGACTAGGATTTATTCATTATTCTTTAGGCATCTCATTTGTCACTTATAATTTCTTTGCAAAAGTGTTTGAATGTGTCTTCTGCTTGAACTAAAACCTTGGCTCTAATACCAAATGTAATGACACTACTTGGGAAAGTACTAATCAACACCACCCAAGAATTCCAAAGTAGCCAACTGTTCTAGAGTAGGCTCAAAGTGGACTACACCTCCACATCCTTAAGAACCTACAAGCATAACATAAGTATATAATTTACAAGTCACATGTTAGTCCATGTTTAAGAGTATTGCAAGAATACCTTTATAATCATGTAAGTGACCAAACCAATGCAACACATGCAACATACTCAAGAGCATTAACATATACATAAGACATTATTCTCTTAAGAAAGCTAAGACATGTTCTAACTCAAATGCATCTAACCGTAAGCCCTACTTTATAGAGAAGAGTGATGGCCTAAGCATCAGAGCCAAAGCTTTTCTACAAGCCTACATATCCTTGTGACATAGCACACAAGGAATTAAGATCATGTAGTTCTTTAGTAAAGGTTTAGATAATATGAAATCCATAAGGATCTCTACACTTATTTTGGTTTCCATTCCAGAAGGGAAACAACCTTCGATCCACCAACAAGGCATATTTTCCTACATTATCCCTATTCTAACATGTGCTTTGCTATTTGATTTGTTTCAGTATCTTCTAATTTTCTTTCCCATCCAATTTTAATTTAAACATAATTTTGCATATCAATCCATCCTTGATTATTTTGCCACTATAAAAATATTAATCTACTAAGAACCAATCCTTGCATTGACATCACCTCATATATAAACTTTACCTTTTAATTTAAATTCTGCTATATATTATCCTAGATATTGAAAATAATATTTCTTTGAAAGGTTTTGAAACCTTGAAATAATTATAATATAGGTATATTCCTAAGATATGTAACTCAACATTGCCTAGCAAAATCAAACCAATGACTTTGAGCTTTCAAATCAAAAGTCATTACCACTAGGCTAACAACTAATTGTTAAAGGGTTTTTTTTTTTTTATAAATCTAACTTTGCATTATATGTCACATCCCATAAGTGAATGTAACTAGTAGCTCATATACATCATTAGGAAGAAAAAATTAGACATGTTATTTACAATAATATCACTAGAAGATGATATCATAGATTCCTACTTGCTAACTTGTAAATTTATATTTTGAAAATCAATAAAATTTTAGCATCACTAGAAGAAGTTGGGAGTCATTTAGAATCTCACATAGAGAAAAAATAAGTTTGAAGAAATCAACCTTGTGATGAAACCTTAGCATGAAATAAAAAGAGAAAGAGAGATAAACTACAAACATACTTGTTGAAATCAAACTCGTGACTTGCAAACTATAAGGGACATGCCCTAATTAAGTAATGTCTAATTAATTGATGCATTTTAAGAATTTTGAATGTTTAGAAAAATATTGTCAATCATAGAAAATTAAGGAAGTGGATTAGATACTAAAATAATTTGATTATAGGTACACTCGAAGACAACCTTAGAAAAATTAGAAAAAATATAATGATGCCTCAAGTGTAACTAAAATTGATAATCTTTTGCTTAACAAGAAAATGACCTAGCTACTTAAACCACCTATCACTTACTTAACCATAAAAATTTATTATCCAATCCTTTCTTTAACCTTAACTTGTTAGCCCATTTAGATGGAAAAAAAATATCATGATGATGTTATTGTTGTCATTGAAGGATATACTGTAAAATTTTAAATAATATATTCTTCATAAGAAAGTGTTAGAACTCATGTTGTCTTCTATTTTTTTTTCAATTACATTTACCTTTATTTGTTTTGTTGAAAAATAATGTATGCTATACTTTGTTTGTTAGTATAGAACCTTGGTAGATATGTTATTGGTTGAAATGTGAAGTTTCTTTTAATGTCATGTTATATGTGATGTCATGTAGTTTAGTTTAGTTTTATATGTAAATTTTATAGTATTAATTTTAAGAATTAGATTTTTTTGGGAAAGTAGTAAGGCATGGTAGGAAAAAAAACTTTATCAACGATACATTAGGGTTATCCCTATTCTAATCCTAACCTATGGCTATAGAAGAAGTCCTTTAGCCATGCTTGTTACTATATTACTTTGTTACCATAGTGATTTTTGGTCTAGTTTACATCATTGGATTGAAACTTTTGTTAGTTCAATATTGTTAGTGTTTTTTGAAAGGTTTCACTTAAACACTTAGCTTGCATCTAAAGTTTCCATTATGCATGTTGCACTTAAAGTATTTTCTTCTATCCTATTATGCATTTTAGAAGGCTTTGCTTAGATTCTTAATCTTGATTTGAAGTTTATGATACCCTTCTTATTTTCTAGTAAGGGTTTATTCTTTATCCTACCCTAAGCTACTCCACCATGATATTTTGGTTGTTTCTTTTAGTTTTGCAAGTTTTGTTAATTCATTATTTTTATTATGCAATTATGCAATTTTCATTTTTTCCTATCGAGGGTTGCTAATGTTTTTTTTCATTTTGATATTTTTATTGTTGATTATAAGCTTAGTTTTTTGGTTGATTTTACATTTTGTTATATTTTTCTATCCATGTAAAACCCTATATGAATAATATAATATTATTGTGAAGTGAATTTTTAACTTAGGGCTACCTAGTAGAATCAAACCTATGACCTAGGGTTACTAAGCTAAAACTCATACCATTAGGTTAACACTTCATTGTTTAAACCCAAAATAAGTGAAACATAAGTACATCCTAAGATTTATAGAAGTTTATAACTCAATGCTACCTAATAGAATTGAACTTGTGACTTGGAATTTCTAGGCTAAGAACCATACTACTAAGCTAACACCTCATTGTGATAAAACATTGCAGGAGACAACAATAGTTGTTCGTAGATACATAGATATTAATTGAGGTAGTATTTACCTATGAGCTTGTAAAACGTCACATGAAATAGTGAGTATGAAAGAACTAATTCATCATACACCATCTAAGGTAGGGAAGGTTTTTTAGTATATGTGAGATATACTTTGGGATATCGGGGGGTGTTGAGCCTACTTAGGGGTAGTAGGTTCTTACTTTAGATATTTAGCTAGCCACCAAGCATCAATAAGGGAAAAAACTAGAGAAGAAAATTAAGATGCTTCTCTACCAAATCCAATTTTTTTCTCTTTAATTTTTCTCTAGTGGATTTGATTTGTCTACAATTTACCTACGAGGGATTCTATATTAATCCTAACTTCTTCAACTAATGTTAAAAATTCTTGCTTTTTTATCGATGCAAAATTTTTTGTTGATTCTCAAAATGCATATTTACAAGCTGGTAAGAAAAAAGTTCTAATGCCTTCTTTTAGTGATGTTGAAGCAATTAAGACACCTGATTTTATTCTTCTTGATAATGAATATGAGTCATTGGTTGCTAATCTTTCATCACAATATGTGTTCATTCAAATTTTGAGTCACCTACCTCATAATCAAAGTTTCATTTTACAATTAAATAGTGTGATGAAAAAATATAGCATCCAAGTTCTTTGTGCTAGGTATTATTTTCATTTTTTCCACTTGTTGAGTTAAGCAACACTTCGATGGTGCAACATGCCCTAAATATAGGATCTTTTATACATAAGGATGTAATGTTGATTATTTGTAAGTGGCTTGTAGAT
Source organism: Gnetum montanum (assembly GCA_015680685.1). Classification (NCBI taxonomy): domain Eukaryota; kingdom Viridiplantae; phylum Streptophyta; class Gnetopsida; order Gnetales; family Gnetaceae; genus Gnetum; species Gnetum montanum. The sequence goes on along the minus strand of MNCI01004113.1, from coordinate 583,694 downwards.
TTTGATGTCCAATTTGAAGAACATGTTAAAGTTTTATGTTTTGTCGAGTTATATAATCTTCCATTGATTTTTTAGAATACTGAGTAGGAAATTGTTAGTCTTCTCAATCCAATTAAGCATATGAAGTCTATTTCTTTAACTTTTGGTTTGCATTGATTTTTTTTTTGTTGAAATTAATTTTCTCAATCATAAAAAGGAATTGGAATTAAAAGTAGAAGGAAAAAGTTATATTCAACTAATTAGATATTATAATCTTTCAAATTCTTGTAACTTCTAGCATCATGAAGGACTTGGTATTTTTTGCTCAAGAAAAAAGTTTCTGAAGAAAAGAAAAAATGTGTTAAAGTTGAAGATATAAAAATATTATGAAGTTAAAGATATGAAAAATCAAGTTAATGTTAATGAAAACAATGATCAAATGATAATAAAGAATCTAAAGATGACAAAATCTCCTGTGTATATTTTTACTAGTAGTAGAGAAAGTATTAAGCTACCCAAACAAATAGCTTGTATAGAAAATGTGTTCTTGTTTGACAAAAATACTATTAACTCAAATTTTAAAACTAGTGTTGACAAGAAGGTTATAGTTGATAGAAAACATTATCAATGTAAGATTAATAACAAGCGATGAGGTGAAGATATTTCCATAAGTGCTACCATTTTCTTACTTTGATACAAATATTGGTATTAAGCCATAATTCTCTATCTCAATTTAAAAAAAAAAATTTAGTTCAAGCATGGATGTTGAAAAGTGATGCAAATTTTTTTAGGACTAGATCTTCCTCCCTAATAACAATTAATTTTTCACTTAATTTTTCAAAGTATTAATTGTAAGGTTGGACACCTAAGTAGATAGTGTGAAAATTAGAAAGTTTTTTCTTTTCATATTTTTTTGATGATATCTACTCAATGTCACTATTAAGTGAAAGCATTATTTGTTAGAAAATCTATTTTGTTTTCCTACCTATTTACAAAGTTATGACACACATGTGATGGTTTTTAGATGTGAATGATGAATTCAAGTTTGTTGTCTATGAAGTAATCTTATTTTGAGGACCTTCTTAGCTATTTTTAGTTCAAACCTCATCTTTGGGTTTACTTATGGCTTTAGATGAGTGTTGGGAATTAATCCTGCTAAATTGTATCTCAATCCTTTTTTTATAACATATGTTTAATTCAAAATTATGTCTAGATCTAATTCAAAACTCTTAACTAATGAATTACATATGACTTATTAAATAAGTTAAAGGGTTATCACTTAGAGGTTCAATACTTATCTCACAAGGATTTATAGGTAATAGGTTTCTAGTTTAAAGTTTAATTAGTGAGCTTGCTACTTTGTCTATAACATTGTAATTTTGAATGGTTCTTAAGTTATTATTATGGTTTACTTAAATTCTAATAAAGTGGGTGTTAAAACTAAGACTTTTTCACATATTGGCCTCCTAAAAATATACCCAAAGTATGGTTACAACTTAGTGTTGTCCCATTCAATCATCATCATCATCCTAGCCTTGTCCCAACAAAATGGGATTAACTACACTAGTTTAGCTATATATTTATAATATATATCTATTATTTGATCGAGAATCTTATATATTTTACAAATTAATAAAATCTCAAATTGATTCATTGAGAATTGATATTCATATTGACAACCAAAATCAAAATGATTGTACGTTATTCAATAATAATTCTTGTAAAAAGTTCTATTAATTTGATTCATAGTGTTTTTTTTCCATGGCATGGACTTTACATGTGTTTTTTTCCATGGCTTGGACTTTTCATTGTGTTTTTTTTCCATCGCATTTTTCTCCATCATGGGATCTTACATGGTGCGTGACGTGGAGGGTGACAAAATACATTCCCCATCCCCCCCCCATCGTGCCAAACATATTGGCCTTTCGGGCCAAAATAATTTCTTTTTCACTATTTGCCTTTATGAAGAGATAGAACTTTGTTTATTTACAATTTCTTTAAATCATCTTCAATTGTTATTCTCATGTCTTTTTGGTCTTCCTTTTGGTGGTTTTTTTTTTTGGAACAGTGATGTAGCATCCTTTTTTATAGGTTCATTGTTTGATCATCTTGGCACGTGCCCAAAGCATTTAAGCCACCTTTTCTATAACTTACTTGAAATAAAAGCTACTCCATGCTTTTTTTTTAAAAAAAAAAATATTTTTATTATGCAATTTATCTTTTCTAGTAACATTCAAGATTCATCTAAGTACATAGATTTGTTGTTTATGTCTTTGTTATACTATGCAACATTCAACACCATATAAGATAGCAGGCCTAATTGTTGTCTTGTAAAATTTTCCTTTTAATTTTATTAATTTTTTTATCATATACAATACCACTAGCATGTCTCTATTTTGACCATTCAATGTTATATTAAATATAGAGTAAAAGGTACATGTAATCATATTTTAGAGTAAGTATTAATTATATGGATAGAAAGGTGAAAGTAAACGATAGTGGAATTGTGGATTGGTTAAATAAAAAAAATGAAAAGTTAGTTATGTTATGCTTGATTATTTGTTAGCATTAATGTGTTGTCTCCATTTCAGGAAAGTAGTGAATCCCCATTTTTTGGTATTATGCCTTTATCTCTCTGTTCTATTTTATATCAACATTTGGAATTAGTAGTGTTGAATCTTTAATTCCATACCTATTATTTGTTTAATTAATGAATATGTAACTTGAAATTTCTAAATCGAGAGTGTTACCACTAAGTTAACACCTTATTGTTAAGATAATTCTTTCTTATTTTTTTTTTTAGTTTTTGGGATCAAATCTTTCTTAAGTTAGTTATGGGTTTAGGGTTAGGTATCATTTAAGTAAGTCAAGGCCTTCTTCATGCATAAGAAACTCTAGGTTGTGATTGTTACTTAATACATCGTTGGATACATGGTAGAGGCAACAATTGTTGACAAGAAAGAATAATTTGCATGTGTTTGAGGGTAGTGATTAATTTTTGTAGGCTATTTTCATCATTGTTTTGATTAAAAATTATTAATAAAAGAGTTTGATGACATAATTTAACAATTGTATTTTACTATTTTAATTTTTTTGCGTTTAAAGTACTGCAATTGTATTTAACTAGCTTCGATATAATATCTATGATGGTTAACTATGATATCGGAATAAATAAAGAGAACTATCATTAAGGTGATAGAAATGTACTTGTTTTTCAAACAGTAAAACATATGTTTGAACTTAGATGTGAATTGAGATAAAAAAAATTCAAAAGGATTAAGCTTTTGCTATACACGGATGCCTTTTCAAGATGAACCTTGAACCTTTGCTGAATCTTTGCTGATACCGAAGTTGAAAAGTAAAAAAAATTATAACAGTAACTTAGGCACGCACCGGCTGTGGGGTATGCACCGGCTGTGAAGGCCAAACTCATAAAGAAAGGTTTAATGTTTTGTCTCTCTAAGTTAGTGGGGGCAGAGCGCATTATAGAAACTGTGGCTCAGCAGGGGCCCACCACGTGAGGGAGATGGCCTCCTCCTTCAACAAAGAAAGAAAGTATTCAACGTCCTCTTTTCCTGTCTTTGCCAAATGCGGCGAGACTCCTCACCGACTTTGCGCTCTGCACTGCACTGCCGATTTCAGTTTTAGAAAAAAAACCAAAAAACACCCCGCCTTATCCAGTGCCCCACCCACTGGCCCAGGGAATTAGAATTAGCCAGGGAATGAAACTGTGCTTTAGGATTAGGAATATATTAAAACATCTATTGTATATGATCATATCATATTATAATAAGGTATCACTGTGGATTTAAATTGAGAACGAACAACTACAACAACAATCAGCAAAGGCTCCCCCACCTCCATGTGCCTCGAATCTAATGCCCATAAACACAGAACAGAACGGAATTGCCAACCAGAGACAGAACACAGCAGCCACAGTCGTCGTCTCTGGTTTGGCAAATTCCCATTATCACCCAACCCAAATTCCCAGCCAAACTACCATGGCCGAGGTGGGTAGTTGAGCCGGACAAAGGAACGAACGAACGGGGAAGTCTCTGCATTAGAGTTTGAGATTTTGACAAACCGTGGATATACATCCAAATTGGGATACCTTAAGCATATACAGTTATTATCATACGATTCTGTGAGAGAATAAAAATGTAGAATACGGTGTGGAAGAGCAAATCCGGCCAACTTGAGCGTATGGGCTCTGGAAGAACAGGACTGAATGTTGGTTTTACCTCGGAACGCGAGTCGAATTTGTTGTTGCTCGCCGTCCTTGTCATTGTTTTCTCGAGAAACAGAATTGTGGGGATATGCACACGCACAAGGCGGAATCACCGGCGTACATTGGAATTGGAACCGTATCTGTAGCTGTAGCTGTAGCAGTGCTGTGGCAGTGCTAGTGGCCCTGGCCGAGAAAGAGAGAAGGAAGCTACCGTGCCGCTGCTGCTCCTGCTGTCGCGCACATGGCTGTTACAGAAGCAGCAGCGGCGTCAATGCCAATGGCGGAATTGTACTGTTTCCATTTCCATATCTGGCGGGATCCTGTCTGCGCATAAAATAAGGCGCCTTGTCGCCGCAAAATGAAAGAATTGCTGCTTGGTTTGATGATTGTTACCCGTGGTGGTGACGGTGTTACGGCTTGGTTAATGGCGAGCTTAATTGTTCAGAGGAAGCAAAGAAATTTTGTTGCAAGATGAATGCTTTGTGGCTAGGGTCAACTATGCTCCAGATTGGATTCGTACTTCTCCTTCGCTGTTCGTTTGATGTGCAAACTGTGAAATCCGTGGACATGTGGTTTTGACATTTCGAAGATACGGGACAGGGCAAGGCTGAGGCTCTCTGCCGATAACGCTGCAGATGCAGATGTAGATGCAATGCGGTCATGCAAAGGAAGTGCGAGCGGAGCAGAGCAGGAAAGAGAGGTTTGTTTGTAACAAACCTCGCTTTGACGTTTCGAAGATCTGCTGCTGTTTGCCGCTGCTGCTACATCATCTGTGTCTGTCTGCGTCTGTATCTGTTTCTGGCTCTGCTTCTGCGTGCGTCTGTGTTTGTTTGTTCGCGCACAGAAATCGGTTTCCCCGTCCAGGTACTTTAAGCGTGACAGACAGCACGGCTTCCGGCCTTGCACGATAATGGCTTGGGCGTGAGTGGCCACGTCCTTGCGAAGATTCGGGAATACATTAAAACGATGCTGCAACTGCAAATTAAGATTCCGCCTTGTCCGCACAAGCTAACAAGTTAGTTATTTGCTTTTAGTAGCAAATGTTATTACAACAAGGATGGATGATGTGTTTATGTAACTTTGATGTAATGAAACTATGTTACAAACATTCATTTCTCGTATCCATGGATAGAAATTGTCGCGCAACCGTTTACACCTAAAGAAGAACATTTGAAACGTAAACGCATTTTAAAGAATCTCTGTGGAGAGAATTTAGGTATTCTTTAAGGACAAGACTTTGACAGAGTTCTCTTGTGTAACCGGATTTTCTGGTTTTGCCTTGTTTGCAATGTTGCAAAACCATATTAACGTTTTGTAATTCAAAGCTTTAAATAAAAATCGACAGATGAAGTTATTGTCTACAAAATTAATGTTAAGTTTACTATCCAGAGGCTTACGCGATATCCTAATTTGTTATAACAATTAACAAGTTGCAGACTTCCATGCTTTGCAGACAAAATTTACATCAGCTTCATAGAAACGCAAAGCATTATAAATCGCCAGAAACGTTTGCAAATGTGGACAAGACTTCTAACATTGTAAATTGCCAGAAACGTTTCCAGCTTTTCAAGCATATTACCAATACCAGCCGTCGTTGACGATAGAAGCAAGAATCGAAGCAACCGAAAGACCAGGGTTGCACATTAATTATAGTTTATTACATGTTTCGAAAGTCTTAAGCCGTCTTGAAACGTTTCAAGATCGCGAGTCCAGATAATGTACAGAAGAAGAACAAGAACAAGAAATAAACAACGGCGCAATAATTTAAATTTCTACGGAAAGCAGAATCGCGGATTGCAGAATCATGTGAATAAGTGAGCGGTGGAATACGAAGGTACAGGAACGGCCGTGAAAGTCTGTGCGCCATACAATGGCGAAAATAGATGCGAAAATGGATGCGTCGGCATCGTACCTACTTCTGACCATTCTTCACTCCATTTTCCATCCTCTGCATGACCACACCACCCCGGAGCTTAGCTTCTCTGACTTGTCTGCGACTCTCTGTGTAGTAACTACAGAAGCACAGACAACATTACGTTGTTTAAGTTAAAGAGTTGGAGAGAGCGTCTCGTAACTGCGTGAATCCGCAACAGGTGACGGTGGCCACCACTCACATTTCACATTTTACGCCAAGGCCGCCCCCCATCACATACATCATCATCATCATTTGTAATGCATGCATGTGCATGGCTTCAATCCCGATTGGTATCGACCAATAGCAGAAGAGGGCCGGCGGTACATGGATCCATCTTTCCTGTGCCAGGCGCATATTCTAATCGGTCCTCATGGATGCGCATGCGCTTGCCATGGCACCCCATGCACATGTCCAAGTGAAGATGATCCATGCATGGCGAAGAATCGAGCACATCCTTTTTGGGCAGAGCAGGGTTTAGCAGATTGATTGTTGGACGTTTAATGATGGCGGAAGAGGATGATAACGACGATTAACATTTCTGCTGTTGCCTCTGCTGCTGTTTCTGCTACTGTTCATCTTGCGTTTGAGCTGAGCTTATAATTAGCTCAGCTTAGTCTCTTTCTTCCAATGCTTTCGCAGCGTTAGCGGCCCACTTACGGGGAAATTAGTTGCAAAACAAAACAAAACAAAAAACTAACACAGCACTAACACGTTATAGTGCTTCCAGCAGCAGAAGAAGAAGAAGAAGAAGAAGCAGATGCAGCTGCAATAACAAAATATGATGGCGTAGAATTTCCAGGAGCGGAGACGCGTCTGTGTGCTTATGCTTGGGGGGCTTCTGTGTTCTGGTGGTCCCTTCGCCCGCTGCTGCTGCTGCTGCTGCTGGTGTTACTACGACTTTGCACAATTGCTGATTCGCTGCTAATGTCACAGCAACAACAAACAACGACGAGAAGGAACAGAAGAAGAAGAACGAGAACAAGAACAAGAAGAAGAAGCAGAAGAATATCAGCAGAGATAAAGCCTGGCCTTGCGCCGCAGCCGCTCGGTTCGTTTCTGTCTATTTAATCATCTATTGTTCGTCTGTTGCTGCTCATTTCCCCCTTCCTCGCGCCACTTTCATCTCCTGCCAAGGCGAATTCTCCTCCCCTGCGACTCCGCCTTGTTTTTGTTCTTCGTCCGCCATTGTTTTGCTTGCTCTGCGACTGCGCCGACGCTGTAGTTGCAGAAATCGGCTGGAATCGGCGTCGCGGAAATCGGTCGAGAAGCACTGATACTGTTAACGCTGGAGCCGGATCAGGTATTTTTGTTCATCCCGACTCTGGTGTGCGTGTTTTTTTATTTGCCCGAATTTTGCGTATTGGAGGAACTCAATTCCCTCGGTCTAGGGTTTGTGTAAGTCAAAATCCGTCGGATCTCGCCGCGGATTTCGGCAATTCGGAGGGTTAATTTATGGCGTTAAGGCAAGCTGCGCGAATCTGGATTCGCAGACGCGAAATTCCCTCTCCTCCGCCATGTATAAACTAATTCAGCAGCAGCAGCAGGAGCAGGAGCTGTCTTCTTTGGTTAGTCAGTCGCGATCGCAATCGTTTGTTATTCTTCCATCGTCGCATCGTGGACTCCCAGCGAGAGCAGAAACTGAGATTTGTTGTTGAGGGAAACGCAGCAACAACATCGAGAGACGTAATTGTTTTCATTTTTTCTTCTTGCGGTCTCCCCGGAACAAGCGGCGCCAGCAAATGTTTTCTCCCTCGTGTGTTTCTTATGCCGTATTTGTCCACGAGAGCCAAAACAGCATTCCTCATGGCTATTGTTTGTCCATTACAGGTAGCAGCGGCGCTTATGCAGAGCCGCGCAGGTGCAGTTACAGGTGCTGCAGCGGCGGCAGCAGCAGCAGCAGTAGCAGGCACAGAAGTGCCATGTTCAAGGGCGCCTGGACCTCTGCTTGATCGGCGACTGAAGCCACACGCGGAGCAACCACAGAAGTGTCCGCGGTGCGATTCTTTGAACACCAAGTTCTGCTACTACAATAATTACAGTCTGTCGCAGCCTCGGTACTTCTGCAAAACATGCCGCCGCTACTGGACCAAGGGCGGAACTCTGCGCAACGTTCCAGTCGGCGGTGGCTGCCGCAAGAATAAACGTGCCAAACGCACTGTAGATCAGGCCCCTTCCTCTCATGGCGGTGGCGGTGGCGCTGCTTCATCAGATGAACAGACCTCTCCTTCTGATACGGCAAACCCCAACAACAGCAGCAATCTCAGTAATCCCTCTCTGAATCCCAGCTCGAATCCTTCACCGTCGCTGGATTCTGATCAAGCAGGTGTTTCTGGATCATCCATGTATGGTTTTGAAGAGCTCTCTGCAGCAGCAGCAGCAGCCGCAGCCGCAGGATATGGGTTTAATCCAAGCTCTAGATCAGCTGTCATGGTTTCTGGTCCACTGCAGCAGCATAGTTCACTGTCTCATTTGGCGGGTCTGCAATCAGCTCTCAAGGGAGGATTTCCAGGCATACCAGACCAGAGCTCCGGGCTGTCATCAATGGCGGACTTAAGCTGCATATTACAGCAGCATCCTGTACAGATTGGAGGTCTAACTATGCCACTGGATGCCTACGGGGCTATTGATCCGCAGTGGCAGAGGCTGATGCAGCAACAGCAGCAGCAGAATCTGAGACCTCCACCGCCATTAGAGGACAGGCAAGTTTCTTTGTTACCTCTAGATTTGCAGCAACAGCAGTCTGGGAAGGCTTCTGAGGAGGCTAATAGAGCAAGGATAGTGGCAGGGCAGAGCCAAAACTGGCAAATACCGCAAGAGGGATTCTTTGAGGCCTCTTCTACAGATACCCATAATGCTTCCCCTTTCTGGAATACTGCTACTACTGGTGCAGGAGTTGCAGGTTCGAGTTGGCCAGATCTCTCAGGTTTTGGGCCATCCTCCTCAGGCTCTCTCTTGTAGTAGTAATTCTTCTTTCTTTCTGCTTTATCAATCCCCCACTATCATCCCCCATCATCCTGGTTTTTGCCTGCGTGTTTGATTTTCACACCTAATTTATTATTAGGGCCAAACCAACATATGCTTGGTTTCTTTGTTTCCCACCTTTTTGTTTCTCCTTTCTGTCTTTCTTTCACTGGCATCCAAGAAATGGAGTGGTGCCTGTGGTGAATGGGTTTTGCTGCACCAGTATACTATGGTGCTGGGAGCATCCCTCCTATAATCTCTCTGCTCATTATTTTGTAGTTTTTGCTTTTTCTTGTTTTTATATTTCTTTACACTAGTTCAGAGCTAGCAGGCGTAATCACATTATCTGTTGGGAATTCTTGTGCCAACTCTAATGTGATGCACCTGCTATCTTCTGGTGCATATCTTTTGGATTTTGTATCTTGGTTTTTATCTCCGGTTTTCTTCTGGAGTAATTTTCTCCTGAGCACCTCATCAGACTATGACAGCATCAGCAGCAGCAGTAGCAGCAAGGGGGGATTCTTTTCTGCTTCTGCTTCACAAGCAAGCCCGTATAGAAATTTGCAGCAGGAGGACCAGCTGCTGCTGAGTGATGACTAATGCCAGAGATGATAAGTTATGGATGTTGCCATTACAGCACCGGCAGCAGCAGTGTGGATCCGCCAAGAGTAAACTAATTTTGATTATATTCTCAAAGCAAAAGCATGATCATTACAGTTGTAATAGGAATTGTTGTAACCCATTCTTTTGGGGGAAGAACAAAACCAGATGGTGAAATTGGCTGGCCTGACTGACCACAGAGTTGTCCTGGTGGTTGGCACAGCAGCAGTAGTGTGTTTAGCATACCGAGGTACAAAAACAGCGCTATTTTTAATGGCTTCTTGCATGAATTCTTTACAGAACATGCCAATAATCTTCACCTCCATCAACGCCTGGAGCACAAACACCGTATTCTCTCCCTGATCTGTGTGTATGTTCCCCCTTGGCACTACCTGAACAAAAACATAAAAACAATACGACTGGTGGTAGGCTACATATCTCTCTATATTTTAGTGATGGAATGTATTACTTGTAATTGATGACATTCTCGTCCTCCTGCTGCTACCCGAGCAGGAGGAAGAATAACAATAGGTTTTGCAGTTTGTCTGGTAACATGTAAAGGAATGTTATATGCATTGTAATGTGTACATTTTTCTGGTGTGAATAGAATTTACTGCATTGGTGAGTCCGACTATCTATACTTGCGTGACCTACCTGTCTTTAAGGTGGTGGGGATGTTGGGTTTGAAATATTTTGCTGCAATTTTCAATCAAACCATGATAAGCTTTGAAAATTCTGGCACTGGGCTCTACTGGTCAACCAGGCATGACTGGGACTGCTGGAGATTTCTTAATGGATTGTCTAGTTCTGCTGTCCTTGTTATGGATGGTGGATAACCGATGAGATTTGGCACCGTTAATTTGTCTGCCATGGGTGGCAATGAAAATGGCATAGGTCTGCAAGCTGAGAGCAGCAAAGCATCTAAATGTCAAAGTACTGTGCTACGCCTTCACTGCATATATACTGTATTTTCTTTCTGGTCACTTTTTTAACTCTCTCTCTCTATCTTTCTTTCTTTCTGCGTTGTGGCTACGGACACTGCCGTGTGTTTTTGCACTCCCACTTGCGAAAGTGCAAAGAGCATTTCTGACATCAACTGCCGCAGGGGACCATGAATTTGACCTGAACGAACTTATCTGCAGCAGCTTTAATGCACATGCGCATTGCCCAGATCAAACAACATTTCGGTTTTGATTATCACCATACCGGGTTTGTATTAAACCAATCCACAATTTAAACTTCCGCAGTGTCATTCTGCATCTCAGAGACTTTCTTGCTAAGTGGGTGGTTTGGGCGGTGTATTTTGTGGAGCTTAGCGTCTGTTTTGATACAGATGGATTCAATTGAAGACCTTAGCTACGTCAGATAGTGTTCAGTAGGGCAGTCTCTTTCTAATTGGGTGGGTCGGTGCATTTTGAATAACTTAGTCTGTGTTTTTATATAGATGGATTCAATTGAAGGCCTTAGCTACATCAAATAGTGTTCAGTACAGCAGTCTCTTTCTAAGTGAGTGGTTGGGTCAGTGCATTTTGAATAGCTTAGCCTGTGCTTTTATATAGATGGATTCAATTGAAGACGTTATCTACATTAGATAGTGTTTAGTACAGCACTGCTTATTACTTGAAACAGTATAGAATGTGAATGTCTCTAATTAGCTAGTTCTCCTTGTGAAAGGATGATTGAAGATTTTGTAGGGTATGTATTTTTGCACTTTGTGATTTCCTTGGAAGAAGCAATGGCTGACCAAGTGCTGAAGGTATTTTTACTTTTTAACTGCATTATGCATTATGTTTTGATGTTAGAATACAAATAAACATAATGAAATGGATGGTTGAAATTAGTGAGAGCTTCTTATAGGATAAATAATAATTCTTTGAATGATAACCTACTTGTTGATCTTGATGATAGGCTTGTTTCAATTTTTATGGAATAATATGATCCTAAATGCTAACATATATTAAAAATATCATCCATGTGATAAATTTGCTTTCTAAAGATGGAAAGTAAATTTAAATTTGAGCTTAAACATTTTTAAAATAGAATTCACGTCAATATAAATAGTTTAATTAGACTTTTATAACTCACATAGTAATTTTTTGTTTAAAATACAATGAGATTCAATTGAAGACCTTAGCTACATAAGTGTTCAGTAGGGTAGTGCTCATCACTTGAACAATGTAGAATGTGAATGTGTCACCAATTAGTTGGCTCTCCTTGTGAGAGGAAGATTGAAGATTTTGTGGGATGTGTGTTTTTGCATTGCATGATTTCCTTGGAAGAGCAATGGTTGACCAAGTGCTAGATACATTTCTACTTTTTAATTGCATTATATTTTGATGTTGGAATATAAATAAACATAATGAGATGGACAAGAGCTTCTTATGGTATTCAATAATAATTCTTTGAATGATAACCTAATTGTTGATTTTGATGATAGGCTTTTTCAGTTTTTATTGAATAATATGATCCCTAAATGTTAACGTATATTAAAAATGTCATCCTTATGATGAATTTGCTTTTTAAAGATGGAAAGTAATTTTAAATCTAAGCTTAAACATTTTTTGACAATATTCATGTCAAGATAAATTGTTTAATTAGACCTCTATAACTCACATAGTAATTTTTTGTCCAAGAATATAATGAGATTCAATTGAAGACCTTAGCTACAATAGACAAGTGTTTAGTAGGGTACTGCTCATTGCTTAAACAATGTAAAAAGTGAATGCAAACAATTTAGAATGTGAATGTGTCTCCAAGTAGTTGGCTCTCCCTGTGAGAGGAAGATTGAAGATTTCATGGAGCAAGTGTTTTTGCATTGTGTGATTTCTAGAAGAAGCAATGGTCAACCAAGTGTTGGAGGCATTTCTAATGAAATGGACAATTAAAATTATTGAGAGCTTCTTATTGTATTAAATAATAATTCTTTGAATGATAACCTACTTGTTGATTTTGGTTATAGGCTTGTTTCAATTTCTATTGAATAATATGGTCCCTAAATGTCAACATGCATTAAAAATATCATCCATATAATGAATTTGCTTTTTAAAGATGGAAAGTAGTTTTAAATCTAAGCTTGAACATTTTTTAAAATAATATTCACGTTAAGATAAATAGTTTGATTGCACCTTTATAATTAACATAGTAATTTTTTGTCTAGGAATACAATGAGGTTCACTTGAAGACCATAGCTACATTAAATAAGTGTTCATTAGGGCTTTGCTCAATGCTTGAACAATGTAGAGTGTGAAAGTATCTCCAATTAGCTCTCCTTGTGAGAGGAAGCTTGAAGATTTTGAGGGGTGTGTGTTTTTGCATTGCGTGATTTCCCCAAAAGAAGTAATGGCCAACCAAGTGCTAGAGGCATTTCTACTTTTTAATTGCATTATATTTTGATGTTGGAATATAAATAAACATAATGAAATGAACAATTGAAATTATTGAGAGCTTCTTATAGTACTAAATAATAATTCTTTGAATGATAACCTACTTGTTGATTTTGATGATAGGCTTGTTTCAATTTTTATTGAATAATATGGTCCCTAAATGTTAACATATATTAAAAATATCATCCATGCAATGAATTTACTTTTTAAAGATGGAAAGTAATTTTAAATCTAAGCTTAAACATTTTTTAACAATATTCATGTCCAGATAAATAGTTTAATTAGACCTCTATAACTTACATAGTAATTTTTTGTCTAAGAATACAATGAGCTAACCACTTTAGTTACCTATCACAAGTTTGTAACTCACCGCTATTGATGAGCGACAAGGTACCCCTACTCTCAATCATACGAATACGAGCGTTACGTGCGATCCAGTCGAACTCTAAGGACTAAGCACTTATGCGCCTTGACAGAACAAGGCTGGGTTAGGCGATCATTGTCTTACCAAGCTTACTCGTATGACATGATTGTATGGTTAAGTAAACTTGAGGTATATGATTTTTATGCTTTTTATGTTTTATGTCCTGGTGCTAAAAAGGGAGAAATGAAATAATTAAGTAACTAGTTCAATTTAACTAATTAGCTAGGTTCTAACTAGTCCTAACACAAGCATCCGTTCCCACTCTCTGTACACATCCTGAACCAGTGTAACACTACTGGGATACCAAGTGTTCCACGTATGCTCGAGGTGGTCGTATTGAGTGTGCTTACTTGTTGAAAATTAACAAATCAATAAAATAGCCAATTAACTAACGAAAGCATTGAATAACTGTAAATAACATTAAATGTAATAAATAAGCTATTCTGAATGTTGTAAGGTTTATCACAAAGTTCGTCTTTATTTTCGGACATAAGGTGTGCTTAGGTACATAATGCTAGAATAAAGATCTGTTCACTTTATAACTCTTATTGCGAATACTTAGAAATAATTCTAACTCTGGAAAGGGAAAACTGGAAGAGTTCGGGTAAGGGACTACAAAACTAACTACGAAATCAAGTGCCCTCATCTCTTATTTATAGGCAATGAGACAAGCTTCGATATCGCATGTCTAATATTGCTTTGGCACCTCCGATATCATGTACTCGATATCGAGGGCCCAATATCGGGGATTCGATATCGAGGGTCTGATATCGCAACTCATCAACTACCTACTAAAATAGAACCTGTGACTTGGGTTTGCTAGGCCAAAACCCATACCACTAAGCTAACACCTCATTGTTAGTCTCATATCACAACCATTATTATGTTCCTTATTATATTGATACATATTCTTTTAATGTATCATGTTGGTTGTTGAATATATGTTTTGGGATATTCTTATAGTCAACTTGTTTTTGGTTGTGACACCCTTTGTTTTCTTCTTATTCTTAATTGTCCTTCATTTCAAAATTGTTTTCACACTTTTATCTTTGCTTTTTTATGTAGTATGTTTAGAAGTTTTTTTTAAGAGAATAATAGTTTAGGAAGTAGTGATGAAATATTTAGGTAATACTACTTGTAGATAATGTAGCATGAAAATTCAAGCTCATACCCTACAATAACTTATAACTTTTCGAACTTAATACAAACTATGTAAGAACAATAATAATACAAGACATACCTTAGAATTTAATAAATTTGAAAAACATTAAATTTAAAAATTAAAGTAATTACGATCCTTGTTAAAGTATGTTAACTTTGCATTAAGGCTCATAATAAAATAGTTATAAATAGTAACCTAGCATGTTGATACCATTTTCTTGTTAATTAATTTTCAATATAAGATAAATCTTTATATAAAATTTTATAGAAATGATTAGGCCAATGACAAGTGGCTAACAATAATAATAATATATTAGCCTAGTGATTAATTGGACTATATATTTTAAGGTGTAACTATAGTACAATTATTTTAGGGTTTCAACACCCCTTAATTTAGTCACTTCAAGTTTTGGGCTTGATTTGGTGGGAAATACTAAGTTATGAAGTTCTAATTTGATTTGACTATATGTCCTAGAGGTGAAGATTATTAAAACAATATTTGAGGTTTGAATACAATCTCCTCCCTATGCAATGATAAGTAACTTAATAATGAATCGTTAGCCTAGTGGTAATACTCTTGAATTGGAAACTTCAAGTTATGAATTTAATTTCAATTTGGAAGTTTTAAGTTGGTCATATATCTTAGGGTACATATAGTCATCTAGTTCTAGTTTCGACAACCATCTACATTTTAACTTGTTAGAGATGGTGTTGCTTGAAACTAGACATTGTACACTAATCTCTACTATAATTACCTAAAACAATTTAGTAAGTTTTGAAAGAAAAAATATATTTTATTAATAACAAAATTTATAACTTTAGTCATCATCCTTGCCTTATCTTAATAAAATGAGGTTAGCCAAAATTTCTTGGAATGATAAAGCTTAAAAAATAGATATAGAATTTCTATTTAAACATAAAATTTAAAACATATAATAAAGTAACCATTTATATGTAACTAACTACTAAGTTTATTTACCGTTTTAGTCTTGCTAGTTTAGTTTCAAGTAAAATAAAAATAAATTTTTAAATAATACTTGTGAAGCTTGAATCAAAATTATTAATAACAATAATGAGGTGTTAGCGTAGTGGTAAGACTCTTAATTTGAAAGCTCTATGGGTTCGATTTTGGTAGATCATTGATAAGCGGCGAGGTACCCCTATGCCCAACCATATGAATCACAAAGTGTTAATGTGTGATCTTGTCAAATTTCGTGGACTTTATCATTTTTGGTGCACTAGTCCTTATGTGTGTTACGCTCAAAGTGGTCGTACTTATGTGTGTAATCTATCTTGCTTAATTGCTTCATTAACTCAATTACTGGAAACATTCAATAAATAATTGGAAACATTAAACAAAGAATTGAAAACATTTAATGCATAAATAAAATATGTAATCTATCTAGAATGTTGCAAGGTTTATCAGAAAGCTCATTTTTATTGCCGCACACACTATCGTGCTCAGGTACAACAATGCTCAAATAAAGATCCATACACTCAATGACTATAACATGTTTCTGAGAGACCTTCACCGGCTTCACGCACAGGTAGTAGTTGAAGTGGCTGCGACTGTCTTGCTACTATTACAACTTTCGGTACGAGGCAGAAAGCATCCAACACTGCTTTCATTTTCTCCTAACTTCTGGGATCGTGCACCGTTCATGTAGCTTTGCCAATGTGGGTTGGAATAGGCACATCCTAGGGACATGGAATTGATGGAAATAGCTCCTTTGCATTAATGAACCAGGCAACGAATTGTTCGCATTCAATGTTGGATGCCTTGACTATGTCCTTTAGCTCCTGGTAGTCATTCATTCGTTTGGCTATGTTCTCAGCAATTGATTCATTGATCTCTAAACCACGCTATGAGAACTTCGAGTTCAGTGTTTGCAGTCTCAAGCTTCTGCTTGGTGTCTTTGTGATGCTTGAACTTGGCCTCGTATAATAGATATGAGCTAGACACTTGCTTCTCCAACTCTGAACATAGCCATCTGGTAGTCAACATTGCTAGGTTTACATATCGGAGATTGGCCAACTCCATATACTCTGTCATTTTTTCAATTTTCAACTCCTTCAAGTAGATCTCCACTTTGTTGTAAGTGTTGATCCCATCAATGATGGGTTGCCACATTTCTCTTCGTTGTTGGAGTTGCTAGAGGGCTTCATTCATTTTTGCCTTCACCATTTGAATGTGTTTCTCATTAACTTCTTTCTGCAGGCCAACCTAGTCTCTATAGTAATTCTTCACTTTTTCGAACTTGAGGGCCTCATTTTTCCAAGTGATGATTTCAATGGCAGACTTCTGGCACAAGGCACACACTTCCTTCATTGATAGATTTTGGTTCTCTGCAGCCAATCTTCTCAATTTAGTGTTCACCCTAGCAAGCTGCTCCTAATGTTAATGAATAAATTCCTGCATTTTGTCCTTCTAAGCATCAACATTGTGCAGGTGAAGATTTTGTGCGGTTAAGGTCTTGTTCTCTTGGCGCATCTGTGCCAAGTCCTTTTGAATTGAATACATTTTTACTTCAGCTACAAATTGGTTGAAGATGGCCACAACTACCTCCTCCTCAGCCTTCTAGAATTGTTCCTGAAGCTATTTGAAAGCTTCATCTCTTGTTATTACTGGGCTGATGATCATAGGATCTACAAGTTAGGCATGTAGTTCGACAACCTCCGCGACCAAGCATTTATTTTATTCTTGAGTTGTTTCGAGTTGCCCCTCTAAAATAATGCATCTACCCCTTGCATTCAGTAGCTTCGACTAGGTTGCAGTGATGTCTTCTAAGAAATTAAAGATGTTCAAAGTCAGTTGTTCAGTTCCCACTAGTCGTTCCAGCAACTCTTAATGTTGGGCTATGTTTAATTTTACGTTGACTGTGCCTATAGACATATGCACGTCTTGAAGTAAAGATACATTTGGTAGAGATGCTGTGGGTACATTTAATGCTTCAATGACATGGTCAGCAACCACTTCAGCTGTTGTTTCCTACCCTTGGTGCTACATCACCAAGATAGTTGTCTCTTCGCCTTCCTTTCAATTCACCAAGAAAGTGGTGCCATTCCCAAAGATTTCTTGGGAATAGATGGTGTTGAGAAAGAGACACCGTCACCTCCTGGTTATTAGGATTTAACCTCATAGGAAATTGCATTCATTGGGTAGATAAAATTAGACCAAACTTTTCCATCTGGCTAACTATTGAAGCTACCTCATTAAGGTGACTCATTGTTGATTGGTACATAGATGGATCTACCCCACTCATTCTTGCACATTGCTCTTGTTCGCTCAAGAGCTATTCTTAGATTTTGTGTAGATGCTCAATAATTGTGTGGGCCTCTAGTGTTGTTTCCTGATTGGGTGGTGGTGGTAGCTACTCCTCTTCTTAGATTGTTGCTTGTGTTTTATCTTTCATGATCTTAGACCATGAGGCCAAAGGAGCATGCCTGATGGTATCATTGGAGTAGTAGACAATGCCTGCCCTTTTGCAGAGTTTTTGGATGAAGCACGAAAAGGGTAGGGTTTTTCTTCCACATTCATTTTCCTTGAAGCATTTTTCAATCTCTAAGTAGATCAGTTGTGGAAGGTTGATGGGAAATTTTTCACTTAGAGTAGTGCATGCATGGGCAAAGAAGGTAGTAACCTTGCTTGGCCTCATAGTTGGGTTGAGGTGATAGGTTGCAATTTTGAAATAAATTCACTCCACTAGTGTGAGCATGTCATACTCCTTCCGGTCAACCCCATAGCATTATTAGGTCCACTCTCTCTTGGCCTTAGGATCATCTTTTGTGGATAGTTTTGTTAGTTGTGTCCCAATGTTAGGAAACCCAAGTACCTGTGTGATAACTTCTACCAAGTAGGACACTTAAATGTCCTTGATTTTGACAACGAAACTTGGCCTTTTATTACTCTAGAAGAGATATGTCTCTCCCATGTACCATTCCCCACTGGATGTGATTATTGGCCACATGGGAGAAGTTTTTAGCCAAGTCTTAGCATTTGCTGGAGCTTTCTTAAGGAATGGCCTAAAGTGATCTCTTGAAGAACTGATCATTGGATCTCTTGGGACTTGATGATGTCTAGGCAAGCCTGAGTCAAAGTGACCTTAAGCCTTGGCGCGGGTCCAAAAACTTCTCCTTATTGTGATTTTTCAGTAGGCACTTCTTCCTTTGATATCTATTGAATAGATTCCACTTTAGGCTCCTCACAAAGAGGTCCCGTTGCATGGGTTGCCTCTAGTGGTTCTTGGACTTGTTCTTGTTGGCCCCTTCTAGCTTTAGGTTTCTTCTCTTATGGTTGAGAGGGTTCCCCTTCTTGTGGGTCTTTTTGTTTTGGTGCCATCTGTAATCACAATGAGACCATGGGTTAGCAATCGTTATGTAACTTAAAGCAATTGGGATTCCTTTATCTCTTTAGGATAGTTACACTTGGCTAAGTTGTGATTATGGTTGATTTAATCACTCCAAGTATCATTTTATTTATATGTTATCATTAATAAATCGTCCCAGAGATTGTTGGAATGGTTAACTATTGAAAAAGTTGATGTTTATATGTGGTTAAGGTTATTAACCCTTTAGGGAAGTTAGAAAAATTTTCAAAAATTTTCATTAGAAGCCTTAAGGTTTGTGGCCCTCATGATAAAGATCTTACCTTCAGTAAGAGCAGGGTTGACCAATGAAGTGATTTGGACAAATGGTTTGGAAGTTATGAGCTTTGGAAGGCTTTGGAATCTGAAAAATTACAAAAACTCTCCATGTGTTATGAGAAAATGATAAAAAATTGCAAAGTGTTTGATGATATATATAGGGTTTCTGGGTTGTGTCGATGAGGTCTCATTGATGGGGCTGTTAACCATCATTGACGACTGTTGACTTTAGTCAAACTTGCAAAATACGAAGAATTTTTGGATGAAATTAGGCTCAAATGAAAGCTCAAAAGGCCAGAAATAGTATGAAAACATGAGAACAAGATGTTGAAGCTCATAAATTTGAAAAAATGGAGAAAAATTGATTCATAGGATGAATGAAATAAAGGATTAAGGAGCACTGAGCGGAATACTGAATGGAATATGCAAAAGATAGGATTGTAGAAATGTCAAAGGTAAGGAACCTTAACTAATCAAGCCAAGAGCTATGCAAGTGGGTCCTCCCCATAGCAGGCTCATGCCCTTTGTGCCCTTGCATA
This sequence comes from Gnetum montanum, assembly GCA_015680685.1. Lineage (NCBI taxonomy): Eukaryota > Viridiplantae > Streptophyta > Gnetopsida > Gnetales > Gnetaceae > Gnetum > Gnetum montanum. The sequence continues at coordinate 563,861 of MNCI01004113.1, read as the reverse complement.
ACCTCAATTGAAGAGTTTATGGGCCTCATATTTGATTAATGGTCATGAAAAGTTAAGGACTAACCAGAAAGAATCTACCTAAGAATTCCAACACATTAGACCAAGACATAGAGCATAAAATAGAACATGGTAGTGAGGTGAATTACGGTAGCATGGATGGATGATAAAGAGGGTGAAATGGAGTTTTGAATTGAGGTCATAGGAAGTCCCTTGTGGAATTTTTGTTTAAAATGACCCAGGAAGTTCCATCCTCATTCTAGACCAAAATCATCCACTTTCAGTGACTTTGCATCACCATCCTAAGACTGATCCACCCACTCAAGACACAAGAGGGCTTCCACAAGACAACAACCATTCCACAAAGAGAAGAAAAAAGAAGTAGGAAGTGAGAGAGAGAGGGCCTTAGTTAGAGGGGACCTTCAGGCATATGTGCATGTCATTTGAGTTCCATAACCAGTGCTTATAGCCCATTTATTTGTCCAAGGGATGTGCTTTGAATTGTCATTGTTTTTTTTTTGAAATGGAAACCACACCATGCAAGGACTTATTTGTGTCTAAGGGATGTGCTTTGAATTTCCATTGTTTTTTTTACTTGGATGGAAACCACACCATGCAAAGACTTTATTTGACTTTGTATTAGTGGGTGGTATGGAATGATGAGAAGTTTGTAAAAAACACTCAAGTACTCAAGCAAGTAGAAGAGTACAAAGAGTATTGAGTCCCCTTGAAGTCACACCCTGTAAAAACCTTTGAATCCTTCCTAATTCGTGAACCACTAAGGTCACCAATTAATTAAAAGTTTCTTTAATGGAAGGAACCTTAAATTTCTAGAGCATGAAAAACCATAGAGTTTATTAGATGGGAAAATGACATGGACTCATTGCCTGTTTCATGAAAAATAAACCATGTCAGAGTCATCAGACATTTAGATTCAAAAATAGAAACCAGACATTGATAATCACAACATTAAGTACAAACCATCATTAGTAAACAACAACAGTGGCATTGTGTCCTATGGCAATAAAGAAATTTTATTAGCAAAAATAAGAAAATATCATACTTCGACAAAAAAAAAAAATCAAACAAAGTAAAATATATAATAAAGTGTAAAATAATCAAGAAAGGTTGAAAGGTACTAATGATGGTGTAAAATCAGAAAAATTTGAAAATCCAAAAATTTGTAAAATAAATAACTTGTAATATCAAAAATGTGGAAAACAAAAAAGTAGAAAAATCAAGAAGCCATGTGGATTGTTAGCATAGATGACCATCTCCCCCATGACTGAGTTGGAAAGAGGAGATTTGAAAAATGGAATGTGGTTGTCCATCTATTGAGGTGGTAGTTGCACTGGCTCTTCTTGGTTTTAGGAAAAATTTTACTTGTTGGATGTTAACCAAATACTTTTTATTTGGGCTTTTAGGTTTGTATATTATCATAGCCTAAAGAAAAAAGTTTGATTAATTATATAAGGTTCCTCCCATGATGTTTGGAATTTTTCCTTTTTGGGTACATGTGTGGGGTTCCAATAGAGAACCTTATCTCCTTGTTGAAGTTTTACTTTCCTAATTCTAAGGCCATGACATTGCTTGCTGAATGCCTTGGTCACCTCATTCAAGGATAGGGCCACTAACCAGTTTTCATCTAGCACATTTAGGTTGATCAATCTTACTTTCTGTGCTAGACTTAGGTTAAGATTTAGATCACATGTTGTTGAGAGTGTACGAAGCTCAGATTGAATTGAGAGCATTGCAAGTTTTTCATACACTAACTTATAGCGAGAATAGCCAATAGGAAGTTTTCAAGTTATTGGTAAGACCAGAGGGCATCATTAGTTTTGCACTCCAATCCTTCCTATATTTGTTAATGGTTTGCATTAGTGTTTTTTTGATCTCTTGATTGGTTACCTATGCTTGACCATTGGCTTGAGGGTGGTAAGGTGTTGTTAATTTATGTTCAACCCCCAAGCATTGCATTAACTTTCTAAAAGTGATACTTGTAAAATGAATTCCATTATCAAAAATTAGTGAATGTGGCATCCTAGACCTATTTACAATATTTTATTGTATGAATCTAGCATTAGTGGATGATGTACAATCAGTAATGGTTGTTGTTTTTTCCCATTTTGTGCAGTAGTGAGCTACTACTATAATACATGCCTTTCCATTGGACATGGATGTGATGGAACCCATAAAGTTAACACCCCATATATCAAAAGGCTTCAGTGGTTGAATCCACTATTGAGGACCTTCCATGTGAGCGGTGATCCCCTCGTCTTATTGACAACATTCACAAGACTTGACGAACTAGTGGGAACCCCTAAAGATTGTAGGCCAATAGTATTCTATCATCAGGATTTTTATGGCTGTGCATCTCCCTACATAGTGGCCTTTGTAAGGCCATTCGTGAGCATCCCAGAGAATGCATAGTTGATCTTTGTCAGGGACACCAACGAATCAGGCCATTGGCATACACCTTGTAGAGGTGTCCATTGATTTCCATGAAGTATTTGGTTCGATGAAGAAATTTTTGCCTCTTTCTAAAATCCAAGTCTTGTGGCATCTCCTGAGTGATAAGATAGGTGAGGATGCCATTGTACCATGATGAGCAGTGGGGTACCCCTACACCCAACCATACGAATCACAAAGCGTTCACTCATGATTCAGTTGAATTCATGGACTTTATCATTTCTAGTGCATTAGTCCTCTAGGAAGTGAATCTTGCCTTAAGGTTAATTATTGTATTCCCTATTAGACTTGTGATGTACAATGGTATGATTAAGTGTACTTAAGGCATCTAATTTTTATCATTTTGTATTTTTATGGTTTCGGTACTTAAAGGGAAATAAAGTGGTTGAACTGACTAATTTAATTTAACTAATCAACTAATGTCTAACTAGTCCTAACATAAGCATCTAATCCCACTTTTTGTACATGTCCTAAACCCATGTATCCACTGTTGGGCTACCAAGCGCTATGCTACTGGGTGTACCAAGCAATGACACTACTAGAATTACCAAGTAAATACCTGTTACGCTTGAAGTGGTTGTACTTATGTGTGTAATCTATCTTGCTTAATTGCTTCATTAACTCAATTATTGGAAACATTCAATAAATAATTGGAAACATTAAATAAAGAATTAAAAACATTTAATGCACAAATAAAATATTTAATCTATCCAAAATGCTATAAAGTTTATCAAAAAGCTCATTTTATTGCCACCCACATTGTCATGCTTAGGAACAACAATGCTCGAATAAAGATCCATACACTTAATGACTCTTGCTATGGGCACTCGGGAGAAAAACTCTAACTTTCAAATGGAAACATTCTAAGAGATTTACTACAACTACAATCTCTCATGCCATAAATGTGATTGGTAGGCACATATTTATAGCTAAAAATTAACACTGTGTTGATGGGGCCTCGTCGATGAGGTCAATGTTGACAAGGCCTCATTGATGCAGCCAACCGAAAGTGACTCATCAATCATGTTGAGTTATAATATTGTAATTAAATTATATATCTTATGGGTGTAGCTATATTACAATTATTTTAGGGTTTGAACACCCCCAACATTATTAACAATGAGGTGTTTTCTTAGTCATAAGACTTTTGATTTGGTAACTTTAAGTTATGGGTTCAATTCTAGAAGGTAGCATTACATTACAAAGTTATACAAAATTTTTGTATGAACTATATGCCTTAGGGGTAAATATAGTTATTTAATTTTTGTTTCGAGAACTCATCATCATCATCATCCTATTTTTGTCCCAACAAAATGGGGTTTGCTATACACTTCTTTTTGGTCATTCACCTCTACAAAGAGGTAGATCTTTGTTTATTTGCGATTTTTTAAAAATCATCTTTAATCATTTTTTCCAATGTATTTTTGGTCTTCCTTTTCATAGCTTTACTAGAAATTGATGTAGCAACCTTTTTCTACATGCTCATTATTTGATCTTCTTTGCATATGCCCAAACCATCTAAGATGTTATTTCTAGAACTTTTCTCTAATGTCTATTATGTAGTTTATCTTTTTTGGTAATATTCAATATCCAATTTTACATTTGTGCCACATTGATATGTTGTTCATACCTCTTTTATATTGTTGAATATTATAGCAATCCTAATTCCTCTCTTGTAAAATTTTCGTTTAAGTTTTATTGAGATTTTTTATCACATAGAACATGACTAACCTATCTCCATGGTGACCATTTTACCTCACTGCTATTTCTTATATCTTTATCAATTTCACCATTTGATTGAAAAATTTCATATGGTATTAAATAAAAATTCTTTAAATGATACCCTACATATTCGTTTTAATTATAGACTTAATAAAATAGTCTGGTTACTAAATATTTGGTGTTGGAATGACAAAATAATTGTAATATAGGTATACCCCAAGTTATATAGTCTAGTTATAACTTTATAACTTAGCATTACCCACAAGTTTCAAACCCATGACTTGTTGCTTTTAAATCAAGAGTCTTACCACTAGGCTACCCTCATTCTTATAGTTACTAAATATTAATATATATTAACAATGTCATACATATACTAGATTTTCTTTTTAATGATGGAAAGTAATGTTACATGTAATGATGACATTTTGACAAAATTACTTATCTTTGTTTTTTATAGTTTCATGCTTTCAAAAGGATATGTAGGTAAGAGGTTGCTAATTTGAATCACACTTAAAATATTATTATTGTACTCTAATTCTGATTTTTTAATATGCTTATTTTTTTTGGAGTCCAATACCATTATTATGTTCCTTGTTATATTCACATCTAACTATTTTCATGTATCATGTTAGCCATGTGTTTTGGGATAAAAGTATGGTCAAATTATTTTTGGTTCTAGCATCCTTTATTTTATTTTTATTTTTTTTATTTCAAAATTATTTTTCCCTTTTATTTTTATTTTTTTCATTCAAGATGTTTAGAATTTTTTCCAAGAGATTAATAGTTTAGGAAGTGCTCATGAAATATTTAAACTACTTATTACCTATAGATAGTATACCAAGGAAATTCATGTCTACATCCTATAATAACTTATAACTTTTCCAACTTAATTTTCAATTATGCACGAATGGTTGGGTTGGTATCTCTAGTATCACAAAGTTCAATTTTTTTGTTATGCATACAATAGGTAATCCTAGTGGTAAACTTATTCAATGTTAGAAAATAATGATATTGTGGGTCATTGAACTTAGAAGGGAGGAAGATGAATAAGTTCCCCAAATTAAAACTTTGTAACATAAAAGCACACACACTAAATTTAATGTTGTTCCCCAAATTGGGTAGTCCACACTTGGGGGGTAGATCAGGAGCACATCTCTGGACTTTGTTGCTCTCAAAAATGTGATTAAAGGGTCCACACCTTGTATAGTCTTCAAGGCTCGCTTTGGAGTGTTGTGCCACAACACCAGTCACTCAACCCCACAAGGCTTCGTTAGGCTTAGAATGTGGTTTCAAGGCTTCCACAACCTTTACAATTTTAAGCTCTACTTTGTAGTGTTGTATTGTAGCACCAAGAACTCAATCTCACAGGATCCTAACAAGCTCAAACAAGATGCCTTCCCGCAAGAAGCATTTCAACCCTGTAGGGCAATAAGAGAGAAAAATTACAAGGGATATATGCAACTTAGTTTACTAGTCCTTGTACGTTGAGGTACAACACACTTTATAGTGAACAAATGATGATACAATGAGGAACAACAAAGATTACAATGATTCACAAAATGATTGTACAATTATTACACATAAGCTTGTCCATTTTCCAATGCATACGATGTCTTCTTATAGCTACCATGTTTCTAAATCCATTTGAAACTTGTACAATGGCTAGGAAACTGTCACTAATGATCATGGAAGATGTCTTCTTCATGCCCAAGATGTCTTTTTGTCTTTGCCTTTAATTCTGGGAAGATGTCTTTGTTTGGAAAAGACATCTCTCTAAGATCTCCATTCTAGAAGATGTCTTTGTTTGAAGAAAGATGTCTTTCTACAATTAGCCCATATTCTGTGAAGACATCTTTGCCTAGGGAAAGACGTCTCTTTTGTAGGGACTAAAAATAAAACTGCTCGTTTTGATGCTAGGAGCCTCCAGATGCCTCCAAACAAGTTCCCATTGACCTTATAACCTTCTAGACTCATCAAAATGAGCCAAAAAGACTTCGAAACATGCTAAAACATCCAAGAACCATCCTTAATAAAAATAGACACATTTTGCTTGAATTCTTCATATTCATCTAAGTTCCTTTGAGTCCTTATGATCCCTAAGTTGCTTGTGAGTCCTTGAGTTCTTTGCTCTTGCTCTTGTAAATACAACAATGATACAAACATCCTTGTACTCCATTTTCCTTAATGTTTTGACTTACTAAAAGGTCAACAGATATAATACATATCTTAGAATTTAATAAATTTAAAAAACTAAGTTTAAAATTAACATAACTACTATGCTTACTAAATAGTTGCCAAACATGTTAATACCATTTTCTTGTTCATTAATTTTCACTATTAAACTAAAATTTTTACTTTCATTGAGACCCCTTATATCTGTTGGACTAATTTTAAAATTCTTTTTATAAATTTTTTGAAAAAATTAATAACTTAATGCTACCCAATGTAGTCAAACCTAGGTACTAAATAGTAATTAAACATGTTAATACCATTTTCTTATTAATTAATTTTGAATATGAAATTGAAATTTTTCCCTTACGTCTACTAAGACACTATAGATCTATCAAACTAGTTTTAAAATTCCTTTTATAAGATATTTTTAAAGAATTTTATAGGGATGTTAGAACCAAAAATAATTGTGATATAGGTACACCCCTAGATATATAGTCCAATTAAAACTTTATAACTTAGCATTGTCCACTAAAATCAACATAACTTGGAGCTTGCAAATCAAGAGTCTTATCACTAGGCTAACATCTCCTATATAAATCTTTATATAAACCTTTTAGAAATGATTAGGAAAATGACATATGGCTTAATAATCAATAATGAAGTGTTAGCCTAGTGGTATAGGTCCTAGTTTGGTAACTCTAGGTCACAGGTTTGATTTGGAAACTCCAAGTTTTGAACTTAATTCTAATTTGAAAGTTTCAAGTTAGCCATATGTCCTATAATCTAATTTTGATTCCAATAACCATCTACATTTTAAGTTGTTAGAAATGACATTGCTAGAAAATAATATTCTACACTTATATCTACTATAATTGCATAAAATTACGTAGTAATTTTTAAAAGCCAAAAGATATTTTATTAATAACAAAATTTATAACTTCAATAATCATTATCATCATCTTAATCTTATCCCAACAAAATGGGGATGGCTAAATTTCTTGGAAGAAGAAATCTTAATAATTAGATTTAGAAATTTCATTTAACATTTAATCTAAAACATAAAATAAAGTAGTCATTTACATGTAACTAACCTCTACTATGTTTATTTACCATTTTAATCTTGTTAGTTTAATTTAAAGTAAACTAAAAATATTTTTAACATAATTCTTCTAAAGCCTAAATCAAAATTATTAACAATGAGGTGTTTGCCTCGTGTAAGAAGCTTGATTTGAAAACTTCAAGTTATGGGTTCAATTTTAGTGGGCAACATTACATTATAAATTTTTACAAAAGTTTCATGTTAGCTACATGGGGTGTTGAAATCTAAAATAATTTTTAACAATATTTAGCCCCAACACATATAGCTTAGTGATACAAGTTAGCTTTTTAATAATATATGTCCTCAAGTTACAAGTCCAATTTTACTAGGCAATATTGAGTTATGAAATGAATCTTTATTATATTTGAAGACCCATAGGATCTATTAGATATATATTACATTTTCATAAAAAATAAAGATAGAGTCTACAAATAAACCAATCATCAATGGGAGTATCCAAAGCAAATCATACAAGCTTTTTGTTATAACATTATAATGTTGTCTTAAATGGGTAGTCATAGCATAAGAAATAAACACATGTACCTCTTCTTCAAGGGCTCTTGATATGCACAACATACAAATGCACTGTTCTTGAGGAAGTTAAATCCATTTTTCACTTTCAATTCTAAGATGATGAGAACTTAAGTGAAGCTTGCTGATAGCATTTTGATACTTGATGGGAATAATAATTGAGAGATAATGAGCTTCTACATCTAGTTTATGAGATTTAATGTAGTGTAAATAAAATTGCCTCTTTCTTTCCACATTAGCCCACATCTTTGTTAAAACCTTCTACTTGACTAGTTAGTGAATATGCTTAGGATTTTTCTACATGTCCTCCTAAGAGATGTTTTATTTTCTCAACCATGGTCTTGTAAATCCTCAAGAACTACTTTAGAGAATTTTTCTTGCCTTGGGATATGCAAGCTATGAGTGTATGTAATGAATTAGCACAAGGGTTCTGCTTCTAAAGGTAATACATCACATTCACATTATTAAGTAAGGCGTTTTCATATTCACCTTTAACTCATTAAGAAGAAAAGCTTTTTGTACTCTTTCAATATCTTTTCAAAGTTTAGAACTGAGTCTAGGTCTCCAAATAACACATTTGTACAATACAGTAGGATAAATGATAGTTTAAAAAATATATTTTCTAACCTTTTAAGCCAAGAGGCCTAAATCCTTGCACTTATTTTTGGAAGCATATCTTGAAACCTTCTACTATTTTTTCAATAATTTACTTCCCCCACATGTAATTGTTCATATAAATGAGACCCAAATATTTAAAAGAATCTATTGTTTTCACATTGGTACCTCCAAAATGGAAGTTATAAAGTTATTTCTTGTACCCCAAATCATCAATCTGATTTTATCTACATTCACTTGAAGACCAAATGAACAAGAATGATTTTTTAAAATTTGAAACATATTTTGCATAACTTTTGCAATAGTTGAGATCAAGGTAACATCATCTATAGTAGTTGAGTTATAAATTTGAAAAAAAATTCTATAAAATGAATTCTAAAAAATATAACTTAGGGATTAGAGTCTCAACTTAGTAACCCTAAGTCATATGTTTGATTCTATTAGGAAACATTGAGTTATAAATTGTAAAAAGAATGCTAAAACTAGTCCAATAGATCCAATGGATCTTAGTGAACGTAAGTAA
>MNCI01004113.1:466249-554130 GCA_015680685.1 Gnetum montanum | reverse complement strand
GTCTAGAAGAAAAATGAACACGTAAAGATCTTCGGAGAGATATAGCAGACCCTGCCTTCGTGCGAGGGCAAGCTGGAAAGAAATGAAGGCAGAGTGCCTTGGATGGTCTGCACGTAGATCAAACAAGGACTTCCCCTAGCGTACGCAATGGCAGTGCACCGGGTTATTATAAACAAACGTAAACAAATGCAAACGTAAACGTGGACAAGTGCAAAGAAGGTGTAAAAAAAAATGTAAACTGTAAATATGATTGGCAAAAATGTAACTGTTTGTATTGATTAACAATTACAAAGAAGTGCACTGGTCAGAACGTAGTTGCAGAATGATTGCAAGGTGGACATTTAGCCCCGATGTGAATGGATGCTGGGGAACATAGGTTTCTAGTTGTAGGCTTTGCAGTGTGAGCAAGATTGCCCTTGCTTAGTGTGACCAAGTCTGATGCCCAACGTATGAAATGTTGCCTGGAATGTTCAGCATACAAAGTGTACAGGATGCTTCATGATTAAATTTGCCAACCTCGATCTAGTGGAAAATCAGGGTATTTATATAGTTTTGATGCGTGGGATGCGGATCAAGCGACGCATGTGACTGTTTTGACCGAACTACACAAAAATTGTTACAATGTACAGTGTAGCGTCCAAGATCTCTTACGTTGGCATGCGTAATGCCCAGCGTAAGAACTTGAAACACTAAAAAAATAAAAAAAATGTCAAAAATGCAACAAATGTTAATGTACAAGCGTGGATCTGGGTGTCTGGCCTCCAGATCTGCAATTCTGTGCTATTTTGTGTTGCCAAAGCCTCCAGTGTGCATGCATCTGGCTCTGATGTGTACGCAGCCTGTTCTGGTGTCAGCGTCCTAGGGTGTCAACGTGACCATCGTCCCAGGGTGTCAGCATAACCATCAACGTGTCCAATGTTTATGATGCATTTTAAGCCCATTTTGACCTGTGAGACCTATTTTCGAAGTGGATCTACATGCCATGGGTCATGAGGGTTCTATGTGCCAAATTTGGGCTAATTTGGATGTCGTTTTGGCCTTTTTTTGGTTGATGATGCTGAGCCTTACGCTGAGCACCATGTCAGCGTGACTAACAGCGAATGACTTGAAACTAGTGCATTTTGAACCCGTTTCTGACCTGTGAGACCTGGTTTCAAAGTGGATCTACATACCTAAGGTCTAGAGGATGCTGGTTGTCAAGTTTGAGCTCATTCGGAGGCTGTTTTGGCTCTGTTTTGGTTGGTGACGTTGAGCCTTACGCTGAGCAGCATGTCAGCGTGACCAACAGCGAATGACCTGAAAATAGTGCATTTTGAACCCATTTTTGACCTGTGAGACCTGGTTTCAAAGTGGATCTGCATACCTGAGGTCCAAAGGATGTTGGTTGTCAAGTTTGAGCTCATTTGGAGGCTTTTTTGGCTCTTTTTTGGTTGATGATGCTGAGCCTTACGCTGAGCAGCATGTCAGCGTGACTAACAGTGAATGACATGAAAACAGTGCATTTGAACCCATTTTTGACTTGTCAGACCTATTTTTGAAGTGGATCTACATACTTGAGGTCTAGAGGGTGTTTCTTGTCAAGTTTGAGCTCATTCGTAGGCTTTTTTAGCTCTTTTTTGGTTGATGATGTTGAGCCTTACGCTGAGCAGCATGTCAGCGTGACTAACAGCGAATGACCTTAGTGCATTTTGAACCCATTTTTGACCTGTGAGACCTAGTTTTGAAGTGGATCTGCATACCTGAGGTCTAAAGGGTGCTTCTTGTTAAGTTTGAGTTCATTTGAAGGTTGTTTTAGCTCTATTTTGGTTGGTGACGCTAAGCCTTATGCTGAGCAGCATGTCAGCGTGACTAACAGCAAATGACCTAAAAATAGTGCATTTTGAACCCATTTTTGACCTGTGAGACCTAGTTTCGAAGTGGATCTACATACCTGAGGTCTAGAGGGTGCTTCTTGTCAATTTTGAGCTCATTTGAAGGCTATTTTAGCTCTGTTTTGGTTGGTGATGCTAAGCCTTACGTTGAGCAGCATGTCAGCGTGACTAATAGCAAATGACCTGAAAATAGTGCATTTTGAACCTATTTTTGACCTATGAAACCTATTTTCAAAGTGGATATACATATTGGAGGTCTAGAGGATGTTTCTTGTCAAGTTTGAGCTCATTCAAAGGCTATTCTGGCTCTATTTTGGTTGATGACACTGAGCCTTATGCTGAGCAGCATGTCAGCGTGACTAACAGCGAATGACCTGAAAACAGTGCATTTTGAACCCATTTTTGACCTATGAGACCTATTTTCGAAGTGGATCTACATACCTAAGGGCTATAGGATGTTTCTTGTCAAGTTTGAGCTCATTCAGAGGCTGTTTTGGCTTTGTTTTTGTTGGTGATGCTAAGCCTTACGCTTAGTAGCATGTCAGCATGACTAACAGCGAATGACCTGAAAATAGTGTATTTTGAACCCATTTTTGACTTGTGAGGCCCATTTTCAGAGTGGATCGGCATGCATTGATCATGAGAATTCTGTGTGCCAAATTTGGACTGATTCAGATGTCGTTTTGGCCCTATTTTGGTTGATGACGGTTGGCATTACGCTGTGCAGCGTCTGAAAAGTAACCTTAGCGTCACCAAGTCAAAGTGGCATATTTAAGGCCCAAATCTTGATTTTCTAGAGACTAAGACCTACTGGGGACCTTAGTGAAGGTCATGGGGGGTCTTTGTGCTCAATTTCTGCTTATTTTGACTTAGTTTCAGGGCTCCAAAAGTTGGTGACGCTGAGCCTTACGCTGAGCAGTGTAAGAAAATGTAGCCAAATTATACTTAGCTATGACCTTGCCTATTGAATCGTAGACCATCGGGGGCTGTTTCAGAGACCTCCAAATTTGGTCATGCTGTATTCATGCTTGGGCAGCTGCATGACTTAACTTGAATCTTGTTTGAAAGTGCTAGGCCAAAATTTTTGTGGCATTTTCATTGGCCCCTCTTTGTTGACACCTGGAGGAATCTACCCAATAAGCATCGACAAAGAAGTACAAAAATCCACAAGCAACTAGGTATCAAGCATTGTTTCTTTGGCACTTGGCCAGATGTCATTGCACCATGTTCAAAAGTACATGAGATCGGGAAATGAGGTTTTGAGATATATAGGGAAAGGGTTTGTAACTGTGAGAAGAGAAATGCTCTTGTATGAACACATCATGTTGGTCCTTGTCAATAGCCAATATTTAGCGGACTTGGGACCAAGGCATGGGATGTGCGTCCTTTGGAGGAACGAGACTCTTGTATCTTGTTTAAGAGAACTCATTGTCACAACCAAAGCCACTCGGTGAGGTGGTGCATTCTTTAGAGAAATAGGACCCTTGTTGAGTGTCAAAGGGAACCCATTGTCCAACAGCCAAAGCCACATGGTGGGATGCAACATGATTGTTTGAGACATGAGTGTTTTCTTCCAAGACAAGTACCCTCCTGCCTGGGGCTTGTATGGGAAGTGCCAAGGGTTTTGTGATGGATTTTGCTCTTTGATTTTTTTGTTTTTATTTTTTTTGGACAGAGCTCTCTTTGAATGTTATACTCATGCTCATGTGCTTGTATCTGTTTCATGTGTTGTGTTGTGTGTTGCAATTTCCTAGAGAGTTACCGTGTGCAACCATGTGTTCAAAGTTTTGGGATGACTGGGATGTATCAGGGAACAGGGTAGAGAGAACATGTTATGGAATAAGGGATGTTCGAGGAACTAGGAATGTACTTGTGAACAGTTTGATTAACCTGGTTACATGCATCAGGAACAATGTGGTACCTCATCACCATGATGAAGTGCATTCGTGTATGAACACCTCTGGGTGTCATCCTGCAAACACAACTCCAAGAAGACAAGAAAACCACAAGTGAATGAGTTAGCTTAACACTTTAAACATGGATGTAACCGATGGGATGGAGACACCGCATGCAACCGTAGGTAAACAAAATAGTAGTAGCAGCAATGTTGTTAGAGTCCATGTGATGAATTCATTGAGCAGACTGATGAAGACATGCCATTTGATTTCAGCAACAGATTAGTAGGCCAGTGAAGAAGTTGCCAGTTTATAGTCTTGGCGGACTGTCGTGGATTAGTTTTACTTCATAACCCGTTGGAAGTTGCCAGTTTAGCGTCATAGCGGACAGTGCAATGCTAGTTTATAGTCGTGGCGAACTATGGAGAGGCGAGCTAGTTTATAGTCTTAGTGGACTCTGTCAGATGAGAGTGTGGTAATTTATTGTCATTCTAGACAATCTGTGGTATCAGTTTTGGGTCATGATGCTAGGACCGCTCTGTGGTATCAGTTTATCATCATGATTCTAGGATGAATTTGTGGTATTAGTTTACCGTCATGATGCCAGGACGATTCTATGGTATCAGTTTACCGTCATGATGCCAAGACGATTCTATGGTATCAGTTTACCATCATGATGCTAGGACGAAGTGTGGATGTATGCACGTACGCCAAGGTGATCCTGCAAAAGAAGGAACTAGAGAACATAATGTCAAGTAGTAACTGCTGAAAATAGAACCTAAATGCACAAGAAAAATAGAAAACAATGTGAAAAGTAGTAGTGTAGGACCTTTTTGGACCTTGCGTGGCAGTTTAAAGCCGTACAAGGCCTTGTGTTAGTTTAATGCCTTTTTGGGCCATAGCCTAGTTTAAGGCCTTTTTAGGCCGCATGTAAATGCGTAAACTAGTACAATGCAAACGAAGGTGATGTATGCACAACGAATAAAGGTGAAGAGTGGGCAGGGATCAGATGTGTTTTTAGCCGTAGGGGAGCCTTGATCGTGTGGTTGTTTCCTAGCCAGATGTGGTCTAGGAGGCGTGCTAGGTTGTGGTTGCTCTGGGAGGCTTTCAGTTTTTACCACGCATTCGGGCGTTTTAGCTCTAGTTGTTGCGTTTGTTGTTGTGGGTGTTCCATCGAGAGACTCTTCTTTCAAGACTTGTGACATGTCTATGTTGTGGATGGCTTGAAAGGGAGTGTTATCACCATGTATGATGACTTGTCCACCTTCATATGGAACGTGGATTTCTTGATGAATCGGTGAGGAAATGGCCCGTTGTTAGGCTAGCCAAGGTCTGCCAAGAATCATGTTGAAACTTGGCATCTCATCTATGACAGTGAACTCCGGGCTAGTGGGGAATTATTTTCCTGCCACAAAGGCTAAGTTGATTATGCTCTTAACTGTGACACGTGATCCATTGAAGGATTTTAAACACGTGGTTTTCGTTGGCATGATCTCATCTGCCATGCCTAGTTTATCGATGATGGAGTATAAAGCTACGTTTGTTGCCACACCATCATCAATGTGCACTCTGCAAATGGTACATTGCCCAACAAGTAAGCTAATCAATAATGGAGCTGTTGTGACCTCCCCTCATTCGGGGTTGACTTTAACTACATCGTCACGGAAGGCTAAGGTGTTTGAACCCAATCCTTATGGTGTGTGTTGTGAAATCATTGCATGGATGGATTCCTTGTTTACGGGGATGTCCTCCGTAACAGGAATGGATGCTAATGTTTGAGCCAAGGCTTCACGGTGAGTGGCTGAAGTCATGACTAGGTCGTATAAGCTCATCGTTGTGTTCTTCTGTTTGAGCATTTGTTTTACTTGGGCTAGTGCAGCTACGAGGTCTGTGTTGTTGGTCGTTGTGTTGGCTTTGGCTTCCTTTGTGTGGGTTGAGGGATGGGCCTCTTGTGTAGAGGGCTTGGGCCTAGTTTGCTTGAGATGAGGGGTAGGGGCCCCAGCTTTTGATTGTTGCTTGATTGGTGTGGCTTTTATTTCGGGTGTGGATGTTTTTTGTTGTTCGTTTGTCCTTTTCTGCTGCCATTTGGTAGGCTTACCCATGTTGTTGGCAAGGTTGACTCTTGAGGGAGAAGAGGTTGAGATGTTGCCTACAGTTGGGCTCTGGGTAGGTGAGGGGCTATCGCGTGGTGGCACCTTTATGACAAATGGTAGTTTGGGAGGAGTTGTTGGTGTTTGACTAGCTTGTTGTGGCACCTTGATGACGAAAGGTTTCTTTGCGGTTGTGGTCGGTGCATCATTCCAGTTTAATGTCTTAGCGGACGACTGCGGGGATGCTTGCCAGTTCAACGTCTTAGCGGACGATGACGCTTCCTTCCTGTTTAATGTCTTAGCAGATAATTATGGTGGTACTGTCACCACGAAAGGTTTTACAGGTGCTCGAGGTGGCACCTAGATGACAATGGAAGGTTTCTTGCTCGTAGAGGCGGAGGGGTTCGTTGTCTTGCTGGGAAGCACACGGATCACAAAAAGTTGCCGCACAGGTTTAGGCTTATTATCTATGCCAAAGGAGTTTATGACATAGGAGGCATCATCTGTGCTGGGTTGATTTAGGGTGTTGACGTTTAGTTGGCCCCGTTCTATCATTGCTTGTAGATCATCCTATAATGCACAGTAGGTGTCGGTGTTGTGATCGGACATTTGGTGGTAGTGACAGAATTGGTCTAACTTGAAATGTCGTGGAACCGGGGACTCGTTTGGTGCTGCTAAGGTGGGCTTCCTTAGTAGCTCGCAGTACCTGTCGTGTCTTCGGTGGGCATTCTCTGCTACTTATTTGTATTGGATTTGCCCGATTTTGAGGAGTTTCTCTAGTAGTTCAGAGAGTTGAGTGGGAAGCGGTGTATACTTAGAGCGATCCTTGTGCTGAAAGCTGGGCCTTGGGGTGGCCCCTATGATTGTAGGCGGGCTAGTACTAGTGTTTGTTGTTTTTGTGCTTACAGCTACAGTTTCCGTTGTTGTCTGTTGTTTGGCAACATGTTGGTTCTTGTAAGCCACATAGGTGGGATCATTGCTGGTTTGTGCAGCTTGTTCTATGTTCTTGATCTATGTGAACGCTTGGCTCAACATTTGAGCGCTTAGGTAGTATAGCTTTAACTTAACAAAGTCATTTACAACTCCCTTCAGAATTGTAAGCAAATACTTTTCAGGGATGGGCTCATGAAGTTTGTTAAGGGCTACACCCCATCGTTGGATGAAGTTCTGCATAGGCTCAAGTGGTGCTTGTTTCACCTGTATTAAAGTGTCTAGTGTTGCTTCAGGTTTCAGGTTGTATTTAAACCTGGTAATGAATTGGTGTAAGAGATCCTCCAAAGAGGATATGGAGTTATGAGGCAAGGCTTAGTACCCATTTAATGCTCTGCCAGTGAGGGACATGGCGAACACACGCAAGATTGCATGGGGCCAAGCTTGAAGCAATAGAGTTTTTGATCGAAACGTGACTAAGTGAGTGTTTGGATCTCCCTTCCCGTTGTACTTGGTTAATTGGGGTAGTGTGATTCCCTTGGGTAAAGCTAACAGTGGCATTGAAGAGTTAATTGGATCATTGTGGTAGAAGTCCAGTACTTTAACTGCTTTGGTGTTGGCGGTTTTGAGGTGCTTTACCTCGTCAGCTAACACTTTCATCCATTGTTTTGCTTTTTCCCACTCTTGAATGGTAGGCAGATTAGTTGGTTGGGGAGATTGTGTCATTAGTTGCTGCTGTGGAGCAAAGTTCGGAGTTGGGATTGCAGGGTGTAGCACGCTGAAGTAAGTGGGTTGTTGAACAAGGGGTGTGGTTCCTTGTCTAGCCACTAACTATGGGGTGACACCCTGAATGTGTGGGGCTGATGTAATGAAAGTGGCCCCATGTGTTTGCATTGGTGGCATGTACTGGGTGGATGTGGACGTGGGTAGTCCATGTCGGGACACCGGTGCTTGTGTGCTCGTTGACACTTGGTGAGGGGTTATTTATCCCATGCGAGGGTGGAATGATGGATTCACGTAGGCATGGGGAGTGAGGGTGTAATACGAATCCTCATGTTCAGATTGTGCTGCGAAGTCATCTTCCTTGTCTTGGTTTTGGGGCTCCTTAGTGGGTCGCTGTGAGTTTTGGCTCCTTGCCATAAGGAGCAAGGAGATGGGTCGGTGCTGGTACTCATAAAGAGGGATGATATCATATATGGAGGGAGTGAAGTCATGACCCCCCATGTATATGTGCTTAAAGTTTTGTTTTGCTTCCTATTTTGTGGTGTTAAGGGGAAGGTTGGCCTAAATCTTCATACAGTTAAAGTTGTATAGTTCCTGTGTGAGAATTACGAAGGTGTGTGCATTAGAATTCTGAGATGACTCCATGGTGATGTGCGATGGGGCAGCGTATGGGCTGGCTAACAAGTGCCAAGTGTATTTCAGGCTAAGTGTGTAGCATGTGCAGTGTATGGTCAGGGTTGAGTGTTCAGCATGACCAACGTGCAATGTGTAAAAAAATTTTTCTAAGTGTTGAACATAAGAACCTGACAGCATGTGCAAAAAATTTTCTAACTGTAAAACTACAGTGTGAGCAAACTACAGCATGAGCAAATAGCAGCATGAGCAAACGACAGCGTGAGAAAACGACAGCGTGAGCAAATAGCAGCATGAGAAAACGGTAGCGTGAGTAAACTGCAGTGTGAGCAAAAAATTTTGTAAGTGTAAAACTGTAGCATGAGCAAAAAATTTTTAAAGTGTAAAACTGCGACGTGAGCAAAAAATTTTCTAAGTGTAAAATTGCAGTGTGAGTAAAAAATTTTTAAAGTGTGAAATTGCAGCATGAGAAAAAAACTTTCTAAGTGTAAAACTGCAGCATGAGTAAGCTGGGTATAGCGTGAGTAAACTGGGTACATCGTGAGTAAACTGGGTACAGCGTGAGCAAATTGCAACGTGAGCAAAAAATTTTCTATGTGGGAAAATTGCAGCGTGAGTAAACTGCAGCGTGAGTAAACTAGGAACAACGTCTGAAGCTAAGGCATAGTGTCTGGACGTTGGGAACAAGGCAAAGTAGGAACGTTGACACTGACAACAAAATGTGAACGTTGGATTTGGGATGCTAAGAAGTGGATCTAACAGAGGTTCAAGCCCTCCTTCTAGCACCATTTACTCTGTGCTACCTAGCAGAATCAAGCTTGTGACCTAGGATTACTAGGCCAAGACCCATATTACTAGGCTAATATGACATTGTTAGAACCTAAAATAAGTGAAACATAGGTATACTCCAAGGCTTATAGAAGTTTATAACTTAGTGCTACCTAGCAGAACCAAACATAATAGAGTAATCAGACATACAATGAGGTTATGATAACCTAACATTTGAGGGAAAAAATTGAATTAGCTCAAAAGAAATTTGAGAGATGAATCAAATAGAAAAAAACAAGATTTGCAGTAGGATGGAAAAAAATCAAGTTAAAGTTGATGACAGAAGAATACCAGTAGTAGCAAAGAAGAGAAGTCACATGAGACGAAAGTTTTTATCAATATTTTACCTTTACTACAAGAAGCATTGATGTGAAAAATTCATCCTTATCTAATAAGAAATAATATTAACTTAAAGATCACAAATAATTTTGATAGGTAGCCTATAGTTGATAGTAATGATTGTCAATACAATGTTTTCCTTAAACTAAAAAGAAATGATGAAAGTAAGGCATCAAGTAAATATACCATTTTAAAGAAGGTTGCTACTTCATTATGATTTTGTTTCTACCTCAAATTTGTTTATTATGTTAAGTTCACAGATGGATGTTAATAGTAATATAATGGTTGTCAATTCGAGTTAGCTCATTACCTTGTTCGGTAATAGCTTTCCAGTTTGAAGTATACTCAAGACATTGGTAGGTAATATAGTGCAAATGATAAAATAAGATCCACAATACCATAACTAGTTACATACTCCTAGATATTTTATAGCTTACATATGATAAAGTTGGAAAGGGAATTTAGAAATTAGCCTCTAAAAATGTTGTAGATGCAAAATGATTATATGCTGAATTATTAAAATGTGGTGGATAATTTGTCTAGAGAGAGACTTGGACAATGCTTAATTAAGGACTTCAAAATGGTTTGACTAGACAATGGATGATGAGTAGAGCTGTTATGATTTTTTAAAAAGGAAAGAAATTAGATTAAAATAATTACATATTGATCATGATAAGTAATTTGTTTATAAAATTGTTAGATATCATTTTAGAGAAAAATTGGGATGTTGGGTGAAAGAAATTGATTTATGTATTGTTTAAAAAGCCAGGTTTAGAAAAACATTTTATAATAGATCATCTTGTTACGCTTAGATATTGCATTACTTTGTGGATTTTACTAAAGCTTTTGAATTTTATTTTAAAAAGAAATTATAGATTAAAATTAAAGTTGATTATGGTTTACTTAGTTCTATCCAAAATATAACTAGAGAAATAATTTTTGAAACAAAAGATAAAAAAATGATACAAACCTATTAGTTTTACAACAATATAAAAGTAAAGCAAGGTTGTCCTCTTTTACCATCTTTATTTAAGATGTTTATTAATGAAGTATAAGAGTGGATTAAAGAAGTATTTACAAATCATGCTATTGATGTAGCACTAATAAAAAATTCAGAAATAAGGTTAAAAACAATATTGCCTCAATTACAAAAATATTGTGAATGTATAGAATTGAAGGTAAATGTCGAGAAAATAAAAATGCTAATTTATGGAACTAATAAGAGAGACTACATTTTTCAACTAAATAATGAAAGACTTGAGATTGTTGATTTCTATAGATATTTAGAAGTAGAATGCTCCTAAAATTATAAGTGGCAGCATTGTATGTCACAACGAGTTGTAAATGGATCGAAGGCTTTCTATACAATAAAGAGAAAATGTAGCAATCATAATATTTGAACTTGGATAGTACAAAAATATCTTTTTTAAAAAATTGTACAAATTACAATGCTTTATAGATGTGTGATGTGGGACCTAAGTATTGATCAAGTATCATGAAAAAAATTGAAAAACTTCAAAAAAAAAAAAAAAACTATTATTGGATGAATTTAATATAAAAAATTAAGTTCTATATATAATAATTTTATTAGAAGCTCATTTTGTACCATTAGAATTTGAAGCAATGTATTAATTCTTAACATTCTACTTGAGAAATAAAAATAATAGTAAGATCTTAAAAGAGATCATCCACAAATCTTAATAACAAAGGTGATTTCATGAAGGATAGTTGTGGCTACAAAGATAGGGTATTGATAATATTAACGAAATTCTAAATTCAAAATAGGCTTGGAAACTTGCTATAGAGATGGTTTTAGAGAGATGAAAAAATGAGGCACAAATATAAAAAAAGATTTAATTTTATTGAAAAAATATTAGAGGTGATAGACTTGATGAAAAAAAATATTTATATGCAACAGTTCCAATATGTAAGTTAAAACTGGAAGAAGGAACAATTAATAATACGAAGATAGAATATATTGATTGTGCCTATTACAAGTGGTAGAAGACAAGAAACATGTATCAGAATGTTATAGAATAGATTTCTTTAGAAGAAAATGACAAATCTCTATTCAGTTTTTGTATGAGGTATTCAAGCTACCATTGTTATTTCTAGGATATTATATAGAAGGCATGTTTAAGTTACGTGAATATTGGATACATCTATTGCACTCAAGATTTATTTCCACTAATTTATTTTGCACAAGTTTATTTATTTGACAAATACTTTGGGTCTACATAGATGTAATAAAATATTAGTACCAGTATCAATATATTTCTATGTAATTCATCTAATGTATCATGTTGGTTATACATCTTAGGCTATACATAGAGTTAAATTATTTAAGGTATTGATATAGATCAACCCCCTTTTTTCTATCCCAAATAGGGACATAAAGTTTGTTAAGATGGATACTATCATTTCAATAATAATAATAATAATAATTTTAATCTTTATTATTTTTAAAGATACTGTAAAGTTATACTTAAATAAAAATCTTCATAATTGAAGAGCTTTTTTATTCTATGTTGCTATAGAGTTTAATCTTTTGTTAGTTCTTAGATATGATGTACTTTGATATTTTTTAAAATTTGGGAGGGGGGCATGGAGGATAGGGGATGTGTTGGACCTAAAAAAAATATTGAATAATTGAGAGTACATCAGATTAACAAAAAAAGAGTCTAAATAAAAATTTCAATAAACAATGAGATGATAGCCTAGTGGTAAGACTCTTGCTTTAGATGCTCTAAGTCATAGGTTTAATTCTGGTGGGCAATGCTAAGTAATAAAGTTCAGGTTGAACTATATATCTTAGGCTATGTTTATGTTTCAATTATTTTTGGTTTGAACAACCCTAAAGAAAAAGTCCAATGGTTTTTGGGGTTTGATACCCAAAAAATCCCAATGGTTATGAATATGTCTTTTTAGGTTTTTATCCTTATAGTTAATCCTAAAAAACCTCTCCTCTAAGATAGGACAAGGATTAGGCCTTAATATTATTCAAAAGTGCCATAACAAGTTTTCATATCTTAGTAAAGGATTTCTTGTAAATACATGGAGAAAATTTTTTCTAAAGACAAAAGAACACATCAGAAAAAATAAACAAATAATAATATAAGCTAAAAGCTTCCTATCCTTAAGCCTCCAAAACAAAAAGAAATTAATATTGTAAAAAATAAATTAATTATTTAGCTTTCATTGGAACCTTTTTTTTTTTAAGTTATAGGTAAAAAGTGATATGTTTTAGAATATGATATTTAACTCCTAAAGAGAGGTCATAGCTATGCTCTTGGTACTGAAAAATAATTGTACATTAAAGCTTCTAAATAGAGTACAGAACAAGCCATCAAAGATATTGAGGATCATAGAACTTAGAGGTGGGGAGGGGGAGGGACGGGTGCGGGGGGCGGGCAGGGGACACAATGCGGGGTGGTGGGTGGGTCATGAATAAGTTCCCCAAATCAATAACTTTGCAACAAAAGCACACATGAATTTTGTGTGGTTCCCCAACTTGGATACTTCACACTTAGAGGGTAGATTGCTTACACACCTTTAGACCTTTTTTCTCTCAAAATGTGGTTTTAAGGGTACCACACCCTATAGAAGCTTTAAGCTTTGCTCCAGAGTGATTCATCATTGTGAATCCACTCAACCCCATAAGGTTACGACTAACTTGGAATGTGGTTTCTAGGATCCCACAACCTTTACAAATTGAGCTTCGCTCTAGAGTGTTGTGGTGCTACAGAAACACTTAAGCCCATAGGATCTCGACAAGTTCAAGAACAATTCCTTCTCACAAGAAGCACATCAACCCCCACTAGGGCAACTAAAAAGAGAAACAATATTTACAAGGAAAGGATGTAATTGATTTGCTAGTTCTTGTACTTTGAGGTATAACACAATTGATCACTTACAATAGTACAAAAGATAGTACATTGAGGTACACAAAAATAATAGAATAATGTACACAATGATTGCTTGATGTTGACACTAGTTTGCACAAAAAATTTTACATTCCCCAAGGGAATGAAGTCTTCTTGTAGCCTTGATGCTTCTAAAATCACCTTGGAATTCATGCAATGACTATTTAATGATCATTGAAGATGTCTTCTTTGATATTAAGACATCTCTCTCCATTAGACCTCCATTTAAGGGAGGCATCTTTCTGCCAAAGGAGACATGCACATGTAGACATCTTCTCTAGATAGGAGACGTCCAATGTCTTAACAAGGTGCCTTCTCT
Organism: Gnetum montanum; assembly: GCA_015680685.1. Classification (NCBI taxonomy): domain Eukaryota; kingdom Viridiplantae; phylum Streptophyta; class Gnetopsida; order Gnetales; family Gnetaceae; genus Gnetum; species Gnetum montanum. The sequence continues at coordinate 540,579 of MNCI01004113.1, read as the reverse complement.
AATTCTTCTGCACTTTGGCCAAGACATCTTCTACTTTTGTGAGACATCTTCTCAGCTTTTTGGTTATCTTGGGAACTTGTTCATTTTGTTGTAGTCTTCATTCTTGCTCTTACTTCCAATTTCTCTATGAAGTCGTTTGTAGTCCTCACTTCGACATCTTATTGTAGCTCTCATTCCTTGATTCTTCATTCATGTCTAGCAAGCCCTTGTATTCTCCACTATGACATCTCTTGTAGATGCTATCACTTGAGCTCTCCTTCAAGCTCTGCAAAAGCATCATACTTTAGAACATTCTATATACTCTATTTTCCTTAAGGTTTTGACATACCAAAATGTCAACATATATTTCTAAATGTAAAGAAAATAATAGAAAAAATAGGTTGATCACCAAGAATGACTTCATGGATGCTTGGTTGAAAGTTGTTACAAATTCTATACTTACAAAAATATATATATATAAAAGTCTTCACTTTCACAAAAAGGACATTGAGGAGAAATAGTTCTCATATACTTAAGAAAAATGCTAATAGGAAGACCTTGATGATTAAGACATCATAAAAAATATGAAGTTTTGGAAAGGTAGAAGATATTTAAATATCTTTTATTTTCCTCATCCAAAAGTATGATGTAATTGCAATTTTTTAATACAAATATTATTTTTGGAGCTTGATATCTACCCTTTCCTTAATAAAAAAAATTTAAAAAAATAGATAGAGAATTTAGGACTTTAATGTTCACTAACAATGGTATAAAAACTTTGGATCTATACTCATTGAGCAAATAAAAGAAGAATTTGAATAGCATATATGAAATTGAGAATGACATTATGAAAAACATTTGGGAAAATGCTATAGGAACTTCTTCCAAATCTTGGTTTTCTAAGAAACCTTTAAATTCAACTTAAAATCAATCTAAATTTTCAAATTCTTAGTAAAGTTGAACTACGGAGGGTAAGGTGTTGGAACCTAAAATAATTTGACTATTAGTACACCCCAAGACATATAGCCAATATGATATATTAGAAGATTTATAGAAGAATATAATGATACCTAAAGTTTCCCTTGAACTAATAAATTCTCGCCTAATAAGATAATTGTCTAATCACTTAAATTATTTATTAGCAGTAATAGAACTTAACAAGGAATTGTAAATCTCTCTAAGATAGACATAAAATTATGCTTAATCTTCAAAGAAATTCATAGTAGAACATTAGATAAGCTTAAAACTTAACATGAAAATTGATTTTATATGAAATTATGTAAAAGCATGTAAGAAAAGAATAAGAAAAACTAAAATTCTCATGAGAAATTATGAAAATTTAGATAAATGTGAGATTACTATGAATTTATTTTGAAAATTAAGGGAACAACAAAAAGAATAAGATCTTCAAGCATAAAGAACTTTAACATGATGCTTTTTCTATTTTATTGATGTTGAAAGGAGGAGGAGGAGGTGTTAGAACTTGAAATATATATTTTTAATAATATTGGGCCCCAAGACATGTATTAAATTTAGAACTTTATGATTTATTATTTCTCTCTAGAATTGAACCCATAACTTGGAGTTTCCAAAACAAAAAGTCTTTCCACTGAGCTAACACCTCATAAAAAATGTACATGAGGGTTTGATATCCTATTTATACTTTAGAGGCTAAGGATTTTTCTTTTTTTAGTTATCATTGCAATGAAAAGACTAACGGTCCATATTTTTATTTTAGGAAAAGAGCATAGAAAGATCTAAAATATTGCTTTTTGATTAAGGACTAACATGACTTCCAATCATAACATTCGAATATAATATTGGTGACTAACTATAATACTTAAAAATGTAAAGGATTAGAACTTAAAACATCATTATTATAATCATTATCCTAGCCTTATTTGAACATAATGGGGTTATATACATACAGTATTTTTCTTCATTTTCCTCTATGAAGTAATGCCTTAGCATTTGTAAAATTTGAAAAAGAACTTATCCATGAGATTTGAGAAGGTTTTATAGTTGGTTTCCAACTGATGAGTGGCGAGGTACCCCTACACTCAACCATACGAATATAAGCGTTTCACGCATGATCCAGTCGAACTCCGCAGGCGGGCTAGTTGTGGTATCTAGACAGTTATCCTTAGGTCGCAGATTGCTGTCTTTCCATTTGGACTAGTATTAACTTTGTCACATATGGTTTAGACCAGAGTGAGGTGTATGATGTGTTTCTATGCTAATGCTACTCCTGAAGATAATGGAAGATAATATTAACTAAGCTAAGAGAGAGAAAGGTGAGAGAGAATCTAAGCTAGCCTAAGTGTGATGAGTATCCATTTCTCAATCATCCATACACATCTTAGACCTCGTGCATGACTATCACTGGGATTACCAAGCGCAGATTCTAGGTACGCTACTGGGTTACCAAGTAGTCACACTTAAATGCTCATGATCAAGTCGTAATCATTCCACATTTAACAGGAGTTTAGGGTGAGAGATATTAACTAAGAGATTAGTAAATAATAGTTAAATAAATAAATAATTAAACTAAGTGAATGCTGCAATGATGAAGTAATCTTGATCTTTATTTCCGGTCATGTGTGTGTCCAAGTACATCACACTCAAATAAAGGATGCCATACAATTACAATCACCACACTGTGGGCATACACTGGGAAATAATTCTAACTCTAAGAAGGAAAAACTGCAAGATTTTGGATAAGGAACTAAGAACTAACGCCTAGAACAAGGAAAGTTGCCTCTTATTTATAGAAATTGAGGCAGGCCGCGATATCATGTATGTGATATTGTGGCGACGGATGCGATATCGTGTACGTGATATCACGTATGCGATATTGCGGTTGTGATATCGTAGCTACGATATTGGGGGTCCGATAATTGGGCTTGACAAACCATATCTTGTATCAGGGCTCCGATCATAGGGCTCTGATAACTAGGCCTGACAGACCATGACTCATCATACCCCCATGACTGAACAACAACTCGTCCTCGAGTCAAAGAAAGAGAGGAACAAGTTCAATTGATTACATAGTGGATAGGTATGGGATTACTGACTGACTAGGAATTTATTTATGCCACAGTGGAGAATTAAACAAAATTTGGACACAGACACAAAAGACAAAACTTGTGGAACTCATGGGGTTCCCGGTGGTGGTGGCTCTTCCATGGGTGTCTTTCCTTTTTCTTGTGCTCTAGGTCTTGGGATTTGATGGCGTTGAAGTATGGCTTAGAGTTTCTCCTCTTATAAGGACTTGAGTGCCTTGGCGTGCATGTAAGTTTGAGCTTGTGCCATAAAGGCATCCTAGTCAGCCTTCTCTTTTTCTTCTGCCACCCTTTTATTCTCTGTCAATAGTTTATTAAGTTGCCTGGTTCTAAAAGTGTCCAGCTGGTTCTAAGCAACCTTTGGCCCTATATTTGGAAGGTTTAATACTTCCAAAATGGCTTGAATAGAGAAATCAACAGTTACACCATAATTGTTAATTGTGGTGCCTTCTTCTTTATTGTGCCAAAATTGGTACATTTCCGCTAAGTACTAGGCACCACTTTTAGAGAGGGTAGGCCATAATGGGGATCCTTTTAGGTGATCCTTAACGACCTCTGGAGAAAATTTTGCAAAACATTCAAAGTTCAATTCCATGATCACTACAGTGAATATGGACCTTTCATGGTTGGTCTGAACACAATCCTAGGGCAATGTGAGATATCGTCCCTGTTCAGACGCTACAGCAACTCCTCCTTCTGCCTACCTTGATTGTACAGTAGTAGGGTCTTCTTGGTGGATACTAAATGATTGTTCCTCCTACTCTGCATGTTATTCCATAGGAACTTGTCCTTCACCTCCTAGGTTGTTTGATCGCACCTTGAGTAGGACCTCCTTGTTGTCCGCATTTTGGGGCCATCTGCCATCACACGGGGCCAATCGTTGGTAAGGTTGTTACCAAAGTTAGGTTATACCTTATTGCTTGCCTTAATAGATTTACTTTATTTCCATGTGATGTTAATTATTGGTAGAACATGTCCCCAAAAGATTATAATGTTGAGTCCTCTTTGCTTAGGTGGTTTCCAAATTTAATTTTCTTGTATAGCTAAGGGGAGGAAATTGTTTTTGACACATTTTATTCTTAATTTTACAACTAATTACCCTTAAATATGTTCTTTAGGCAATGATAAATTTCAAAAAATTTATGCACGATTTGGCATGTGCCCCTCCCCCATGACTAAGCTGAACAATCTGGGTTCAAGTAGGTTCAAATGGAATGAAAATTGGAGTACCAGTGAGCAAGTTATGGATGTGCAATCGTGAGTTGTAGAGAGGAATTTGAAAAACTTCCCCTACATGAACAGTTGCAAATGATGTTGATTAGCATAGGGGGGTCATGTATATATATTTTCATTGATGTTAGGGCACTTAGAGAATGTACCAAATTTTTAATATTTCTTCAAAATTAAATGATGTAAACTAAGGACATCTGGATGATTGTTAAAGGGTTCTAGGGTAATTCAACTAGGTCTTAAGGCACAAAAATTATGATGGTGTGGAATTTATCAATAAGAACCTCAGATGGTAGAGAAAAAGGCTATGTGATGGTTCATAGAAACGTTGAATTAGAGGGATAGTAATAAGGGAAAGAAAATTATTAGCAATATGCTAAGGGTAATAAATGGTGTGTGGAAGATGGGTCATGAGTGCAAATTACAAAAATTACGCAAGTGGATCCTCCCCAAAGTAGGTTCCAACCTTTAATGCCCTTGCGTAACCACACTTAAAAGTGTCCGTGGGCACTCGAAGGGTTAAATGTAATCCACACTAATTCCACAAAACAGACATGTAAATACCACCAGAATGAGGTAAGAGTTCTTTGCTACACGAGACACGAGCTACAATTATACGAATAGTGAGATGAGATGAACTATAGAAGGGATTGTAGAGATTGGGACATGAGGTAATTGACCCAGGGCACAATGAATCTTGTGTGAAAAGCATGATTAACGTGTTAATAACCCTTCTATCTAAGATCAGGACCAAGTCTATTTCTCTGATTAGTGACACTGCATTGTTTCATCCCATGATGAACAACTATAAGAGTACCAAAACAACAAGGCATACGATCACTTGGCATTTTATCCAAGGGAGGAGTGATTTTTGTTTTGTGGTACTTCCTTTGTTTTGTTTTTGTTTTTTTTATTTTCGATTGTTGGATCCAGAGAATGCCAACCTTTGGGAATGGGTGCATGTCTTTCCAGTGGGACCCCCTAGAACAACATTGGATTTTTGAGTGCCTTTTTAATTACTCTTACTCCCATTTTTCATTAGATCTGCAAGGATCTTAGTACAACCATGTTGCATGATAACTCCCACAAACGTCACTAAAGAGAATTCACAAGTCTCCTTGATGTCACACCCTAATCATTCCTTCTTGGTCCATCCTTCTTCATTTTGGGTACAATGAACACAAAATTAATTTTTAGTTTTAAAAATGTCAAGAATATTACTGTACCCTTGATTAGAACCTCTTATTTGTAGAATGGATGAGTGGGTGTAATGGGTTCATTGTTCACATAATTGATCACTCGAGACTCGATAACATAGAACACACCTTAACCAATGAGCCACATGAGTGTTTTATTCGTAGATGAGATTACTTGTAAAAAGATAAAAAAAACAAAAAAGAAAAAAAGACAAAAAGATAAAACAAGAAGTTAAAAGATGAAAAATTGAAAAAAAAAATTGTAAAATTAAAGAAAATGAAAAATATTTATTAATCTTGCTTATTATTAAAATGGGGGATATCCTCCATAATTAAACGTTTGAGCATGGAGAGGATCAATAAGTGGAAGATGAGGATCCTTGCATGTTGGAAATGTTGAAACTTGGTCATACTTACCCCATTGGGATGCACACACCTGATTATAGTAAGCATAGTGGGGCAATTTATAAGATGTAGTTTCCAGATAATGAGTTGACCCACTATGATAATTGGGACTGTTAGATGGTATGCAAGGATCAGGATGTCGCCCTCCATGGCAGTATTCATTGGGCCGTATGGTTGTTGGAGTGTTAATTGGTGTTCCTGATGAAGTAACATGAGGCATTGGGTTCAAAGAGAAGGATGCACCACTTTGTTGGACTTGTGCTGAGTTGGTGGATGCAGTGGCCCTGGAATTATGTTGTCCCTTCCTAGGGTCATTTCTAAAGAAGGAACACCTTCGATGTTGTTGAGGTCTCTCACTGCTGTTGGCAATAGTAGCACAAGTAGTGTTCGAGGATTATTGTTATGGTGCAAACACCTTAGGAACAGTTGGTGGCAATGTAAAAGGAGGGAAAGGATGAGAATGTTGAAAATTNACGTGCTTCCCCAATGCTCATATAAATGTAACAAGATTGGGCATTGGCCCTTGGGGTGATCGTACAAGAAAATGTTGCATTCATATGGATGTTTGGCCATTGAGCTCTTATCTTCCTCATTCCTTCTTTTCGAATGTCTAATAATATTTTGTCCTACTTCTCGGGTTGTCAAAACTCTATCTCCAATAATATCAATATATTCTTCACACTTTTTATGCATCCATTCCAGCCTTCTATTGATCTTTGCCTCGATTTTGTCTAATGATTGTTGTACCAACAAAGATGGTTCTTTCCCCTTGTGGTAGGTTGATTTCTCCTTTTTGTGATTATGGACCTTTGTTAAGTTGAGATTTTGGTCCTGTTGATGTTTTTCAACACTCTCCCATCTAGCTATTTCTGCTTCTTCTTTTGCTACTTGCTTAATAAGCTCTTGGACTTGATGGGTTCATAGTTTGTATAGTTGTCCTTGGGAATACATCCTTAGGGTCTTTCTTGTTTCATCATGAGGCCCATTAATGATATGGTACATTAGCATTTCTTTGGAGAACTCATGGCCTGGATAATTGTTCAACAGTGCATAATATCTTTCTAAGGCCATGTCCAAGGGTTCATGTTGTGCTTGTTTCCACTTGTTTCCTCAAGGCTGACACTCTTGCATAGGTTTGATATCTTTCATTAAAGACTTCTACCATTGTTGGCCAACGTCATATTGAATTTGGTTTTAATGATCTATACCATACTTTTGCTTGGCCAACGAGTGTCATAAGGAAGAGCTTGAGTTTTTGCCAACCGTTATCAATGTTGTTCCATGCGCAGGCATCATAGAAGGGTTGTAAATGTTGATGCGAATCTAAGTCATAGCCTCCTAAGAAATTAGTGAAGTTTTTTAAATCAAGCCTGGGTAGACGGCTCTCTTTAGGATGCCTACGGGAGATTCGAACAACCTCTTGTATTTCCGTTAGGCTTGTAGTGGCAAGTAGGGATTCATCGTCATCAGGTAAGTTATGCTTTCATGTGTTGGAATGATGTTGCCTTCATTTATGTTTATAAGAAACCCCCACTTTGGATTGTGTACTCCAATCTTCATTGTTAGATAATTCGTTGGTTCTCCAATGAATTGCCTCACTAGATGTGGCATGATCGTAGTCTTGTAGGAGAGGCATGATTGTGAAATTGTGTGTGTGAATTTATATGTGACTTTTTATAATTATTTCTTCTTCCTAAGAGATATATCATTAATTCCTATATAACGACCTTGTATGATCTAACTAATCTAGATAACTAGCACTGTCCTCGGCAACGGTGCCAATGATGAGTGACGAGGTACTCCTACACTCAACCATACGAATATGAGCATTTCATGCATGATCCAGTTGAACTCCGTAGATGAGCGTATCTAGACAGTTATCCTTAGGTTGTAGTTCACTGTCTTCCCATCTGGACTAGTGTTAACTTTGTCACATATGGTTTAGTCCAGAGTGAGGTGTATGATGTGTTTCTATGCTAATGCTACTCTTGAAGACAATGGAAGATAATATTAACTAAGCTAAGAGAGAGAAAGGGTGAGAGAGAATCTAAGCTAGCCTAAGTGTGATGAGTATCCATTCCTCAATCATCCTTACACATCTTGAACCTCGTGCACGACTACCACTAGGATTACCAAGCGTAGATCCTAGGTATGCTACTGGGTTACCAAGTAGTCACACTTAAATGATCGTGATCAAGTCGTACTTGTTCCACATTTAACAGGAGTTTAGGGTGAAAGATATTAACTAAGAAAGTAGTAAATAATAGTTAAATAAATAAATAATTAAACTAAGTGAATGCTACAATGATGAAGTAATCTCGATCTTTATTTCTGGTCATGTGCGTGTCCAAGTACGTCACACTCGAATAAAGGATACCGTACAATTACAATCACCACACTGTGGGAATACACTGGGAAATAATTCTAACTTTAAGAAGAAAAAACTAAAATATTTTGGGTAAGGAACTAAGAACTAATGCCTAGAATAAGGAAAGCTACCTCTTATTTATAGAAATTGAGGCAGGCTGTACGCGATATCGCAGTGGCGGATGTGATATTGCGTACGTGATATCACATATGCAATATTATGGCTAATGCGATATCACTGATGTGATATCATAGCTATGATATCAGGGGTCTGATAACTGGGCTTGATAGACCATATCTTGTATCAGGGCTCCGATAACAGGGCTCTGATAACTGGGCCTGATAGACCATGACTCATCACCAACCTAATGCTAACCTTTCTTCTTTCATATTTTGTTTACCTTTTTATTAATTTCCTATTTTAGATTTGATGTGCATACTGATGGGCATGATTTGGTGGGATGTTTAATATTTGATGAGTTTATGATTATGTTGTATAATGATATGTTAGTATTTTTTGTATTTCTATGTTGTATTTACGTATGGTGGACATTACAAAGATTTTATGTATGCATGAAATTAACATTTAGGTTGGATGATGATACATTAGGGGCTATAGGAACTCATTGTAATGATTTGAGTTATTAGGTCTTGTAGTAATGATTTGGTGATGTTTGTAGCATTTTTCAAGTTTTTGTATTCTTCTTATTTACTCTTGATTTTAGCAGGTCATGAGTTATAGTGAACTCATGACCACATCATGACAAGGAATTTAGGATCATGAGTCATGATCTCCTCATGTCCAATTTATGATGAACTTAGTAGCTTGTAATGAAAGTCATGACTATGACATAATTAAGTTGCGATAGATGATCTAGAATTTCTAATGTTCATTTTTATTTGTAGTAGGAGTAACCAAGTCGTGATCAACTTGTGGTGGAGGCCATGACGCCACCATGAGTTGTAGGTAGATCACAATTAATAGAAACAAAAAGGTTGTGAATCATAGTAAAGTCATAATAACTTAGAAATTCATTATAAGGTTGATATTAATGTAAATAATAATTTCTTGAGTTGATAGCTTGTGTATGATTTTGCATTAAGTCTTACTAGTGAGTTCTTGTGATTATGGTTGTGTGCATCCTAATGTTGTTCAAGAGATGTGTTATAGTGTGTGAGGACTTGTAGCATTGATTGCTTAAGCTAAATGATATGTGTTACGCTTGTACATGTATTAGGAACATAAATTAAGTGAGTGTATGTGTCCAATGATTTGTAGTTGATATAATTAAATATGCAATTAAATTTGGAATGATTAGCAATAATATTTTTGGTATGGTTGATTAGGTATGCATGTTTTCTATTACTATTTTTATGAACCTAGTTTAGTATGAATCTTAGTAATGATGCATGCATCATAGGTTACTTATGGTTGGTTGATTGATGGAGTTGACATAAAGGAATGGACTAGTTGGTGATGAGGCACCTAAGAGGTAAATGAGGATGAGCTTACACCATGATGCATTATGTTCATCACTCAAACTAGAGTTCATAATAGTTCAAGTGATGAATAATAATCATTAGTATATTATAATTTACAATGAAGAAGAAAATAAGAACCAAAATAAGATGCAATCCTAGGAAGATCTACATTATCAAAATACAAGAATTTCTTAGGAAGGTAGGATTTGAAGATACAACATGTCCAAAGATGATGTTATGAAGAACTAGAATAAATAATGAATATCAAGTTATAGAATTAGTATAATGTAACTTTGTTCATCATAAGAAAATTTGTAAGCAGCTAGTCAGTAAGACTTATGATACTCAGAATTGCTAAGAATTACAAAAGAGCAGTTATCATTAGTATAATCTTACATTTCCATGATATTGATATATTATAAGTGACAAAAATTGAAACTCCCTATAAAAGATCTTGAGGCACCAACATTTTCTTACAAATGTTAACAAAACTTATCATGGTATCATAGTGAAATCTAACAATGCTTAGCTTAGCTAACTATGTATATGAGCTTGTGTGATATGATTTGGATATGGTGTGATATCTAGAATGATATATTCTAAAGGATGTATTGATGTTACTATTTGTGCATAAGTTTGGGTATGTTATGATTGATGCTTAATGTATGTGGTTATGTATGTGTATATGTGTGTATTACTTATGGATTGACCTTTGTTGCAAAATGTTCTTTTCTTTCATTTCTTTTATCTATTATGGCATTTGCTAGACATCTAGTAAGAAAAGTGTAGAGATTTACAACTTAGTTTATATTAACTATATTCTATGTAGGTGATGGAGTTGGGAGTGCTAAAGAGCATCAAGACTAAGTAGGAAAATGGAGTTGTAGTTTTTATGTGTATCTATATACTTTTGTATATGATTGTCCATCAAATGGATGTATTTTCTTATGGTTTTGGTTTAGATAGCCTTTGAGCTACTTTCACACTATGATATGATGGTTGTACATGCTGTATAGATCTCTGACAATGTGAGTACCGATGGCATGTCTAGTATTTTTAGCTATGTTTACTATTAGCATGTTGTAGACTTCTAGTTTTGTGTGATCTATCTATATCTATGGGTTGTGGGTATGCTTATATTTTTATAATTTGTTTTATGACTTTAATTTGGAATTATTCATTTCATTGTGTTCATTAATCTGGCTTGAGTTATTATATTTCTTCATGCATTGCTAGATTTGTTCTTAGCCCCTTATTTCGCTAGGAGCATAGGGTGGGAGGACTAGGATGTTATAATTGGCATTTATTAACCATAATGATAAGATTATGTTGAAACCATGTGCTTTTCTCTATTAATGAAGGATGTTTCTTGGCTATGATTTATTCTACTTAGATCATGTTATACTTGATTGGATTCTTATATGCTTTTTCAAATTAGGTATTAGCCTAGTGATAAGACTCTTGAGTTGAAAACTCAAAGTTATGAATTTGACTTCATAGATAGCATTAAGTTGTAAAGTAAGATGGAAATTTTGTATTGGTTATATATGCTCAGAGTACATATAGTCATCTAGTTCTAGTTCCAACACCCCTTTCTTATATAGGGAAGGGGAGATCAGAACCCAAAATAATTTGATTATAGGCATACTCCTTAGATAATTTTAAGAATATTTTAAGTGAGAAAAATATCACTTTTATTCTATTTTAGAGTATGCCAACATCATCATCCTTGCCTTATTATAATGAAATTGGATTAGATATTGTTTTAGAATATGTATATTTTCTAAACATATGTACTTTTCCTTTATTTAGCATGTTTAAAATTTTTATTATGAGATAAACACTAATGTTTCTAGGCCATGTAGATTAGGCATCAAGAATCAAGAGAGATCACTGTGCAATGATGGAATGTTATTACATGAATCTATATGTTTAAATAAAATAGCTAGTTAAATAGAAAATTTCTATTTCTTTTTATTTTTACAAAGAATTTGGATTTTTGATTTTATTCTTATTTCTAGCTAAAGAACATGATACTTATCTTTCAGTTCAAAGGTTTTGAGTTTGATTTCTACTTTTGCTTATAGGTGTGACACTAGGAGAGTAGTCTTATGATAGAACATTGTTGTCTAGTGGGTTACATCTATCTGACTATGTCAATAGGGATTGTGCTACAAATCCAAATCTCCTTATCCAAAAAAAAAAAGATGAAACCAATTGCGATAGATCCTAAACACATTTGTCTATAAAAGCCATTCAATCTATTATTCCCTATCTCTTGCATACAATACTCATAAATTTTTAAGATAAATGGAAGAACGATGTAGAAATTGGGAAGACATAGAGTTACACTAGAAAAAACATTGAAGGTGAAAAACCCTAGCAAACATTGATTCCTAGACCATTAGTAGTAGCATATCTTCAAGATTTGAAGCATAGAGAGAATTCAAGAATGTAATGAAGGAGGATTGCAACTTATGCTTTGGCAATTCATGTTACAAGGATTCTCCCTTATGTGATTGAGTTATAAAAATAATCCAGAAAGAAAGGTGATATGTTAATTTATTTTTGGTAAGGAAATAGTGTTGACCTTTTGGTATGTCAAAACCTTAGAAAATGGAGAATTGAATAATATGCTTGTAAGATCTTGCAGGACTAGGAAAGGATTGAATAGGAGCAGATGAGATTGAAACAGGAGCATGGTAAAGGCCAAGACATGTTGAGATCAAGGTGAGAGCTGAGTTGTCAATTTGGTTATCAAAGTCTCAACAAAAAACACAAGAATGGAAGATGTATACAAGTCAAAAGAATGTGTTTTAATATTTGCAATGACATCCTAGTAGAAAAAGTTCAGTCGTAGGTAAGACATCTCATGAGTGGCTAGGTACCCCTACACTCAACCATATGAATATGAGCGTTCACACACGATCCAATCGAATTCCATAGATGCGCTAGTTGTGGTATCTAGATAGTTACACATTGATTGTAGTTTGTTGTCTTTCCACTTGGACTAGTATTTGCTTTGTTACATATGGTTTAGTCCAAAGTGAGGTGTATGATGTGTTTCCTATCACTATGCTACTCCTAGAGGCAATGGAAAACAACTTTGTTTAAGCTAATAGGGAATGAGAGAAGAGAATCTAAGCTAGCCTAAGTGCGATGAGCATCCATCCTTAATCATCTATACACATCTTGGACCTTGTGTACTACTTCTAGGATTACCAAACGTATATTACTTGAGCGCTCCTAGATATGCTACTGGGTTACCAAGTAGTCACACTTAAATGCTCGTGATTAAGTCGTACTCATTCTATGTTTAATAACAGGGATAGTAAATGATGGGTAAGAATTATTAATTAGGAAAACAATAAATAACATTAATAGTAAGCAATTAAAACTAACAATAACAATAACATTTTTGATCATAATATCTCCTTTATGAAATGTTGTATATGTGATGGAAGAGGTCATATGGCCTTCAAAAGCCCTTTTACTTGCATGTTATAAGAAGAAGAATCTATTAAATAAACAATAATTACCAACATCTATACAAGGTGGGGTAATAAAGGAGAAATCAACTATGCATCTGAAGATTGTCATTAGTTATGCTTAGCCTTGGAAAATCAAGACTCCATCAATCACTAAGCATCTTATGGTGAAGTTAAAAAAGATGAGATTACTTTGGAAGAAAGGTATGAGGTACTTTTTAATGAGGTAATTTCCTTAGAAAATTTATGCTTCAAAATTAAAGAGATTTTACATGATAAGGAAATCAAAATAGTAGCACTTAATTTTGATTATTTATATCTTATGAAAGAAAATTTAGACCTAATGGTTAAGGTTCAAAAGTTCACAAGTGTTATTGAGTAGACTAACAAGAAATTATCAAATGTAAAGCTCAACTATGAAATAAACATTCAAAATAAGGAGATTGGTGAAAATCAAAGATATCCTCACATCAAAGCATATTCATCAACTCTTGTGAATTTAAAGAAATATTTTCTCAGGTTTCATCATTCAACTAAATTTAAGAATAGGATTTGTTTCTATTGTGGAAAAATTGAACATATTTAGGGTTTCTATTAGTTATGGTTAAAACAATATATGTGGTCTTTTTTGAAACAACCTAGAAAAGGTGTATTGCAAGAAAATGAATGGAGGAAAAAGAAAATAGTTCTAAACAAGGAATGATTGCACAAGTTTCACTCTTTGCTATTAAAAGGCGCACATGGTACATCGAGAAAAAATGCTCAAGACATGAAAAGTGACAAATATCAGTTTGTACACTTTTCAAATTGGAATTGTGGAATTATCACCTTTGGAGACAACACAGAATCTCAAATTAAAGGTATTCTTACCATTGAAGAAAAGGGTCAACCTACTATTAATCAAGTATTTTTTGTTGAAGGTCTTAAACATAATATTCTTAATATTACTCAAATTTGGGATTCGAAAGTTGATGTTACCTTCTCTAAGGGTACTTGTAAAGTGAGAGATATGCTATCTGAAATAGTTATTATAGAAGGGAACAGAAAAGGTAATGTTTATACTATTATTGTTGGAGATAACCCTAACCTTGAATCAAAGTGCTTGATTAGTAATACAAATGATGCTCATATGTGGCACAAGAAACTAGGACACATCAACAAAGACATTCTTCAAATCCTTTTGTTGAAAGATAAGGTTCAAGGACTACCCAAACTCAAGGATTTTTTTTGAACACTTGTGAAGCTTGTCAAAAAGGAAAGTAAACAAGGGTAAGGTTTAGTAAGAAAAATTACATTTGTACCTTTCATCCTTTATAATTTCTTCACATGAACTTGGTTATTCCTTCTCAAACTCTTAGTTTGGGAAAGAAAAGGTATTTTTAACTATTGTTGATGATTTCTCTTATTTTAGTTGGGTTGCTTTCTTACATCACAAGGATGAAGTTTTTGATCATTTTATGAGAATTTTTAATTAGATACAAAATGAAAAGGGATATGATATTAGAGTTAGTAGAAGTGACAATGGGAGAGAGTTCAAAAATTCCAAATTTGAATAATATTGTTAGTTGAATGACATTCTACATCAATTTTCACCCCTAGGACTCCTTAATAGAATGGTTTTGTAGAGAGGAAAAATAGGATCTTGAATGAAATGGGGAGAATAATATTGAATGACAAATACATTTCTTGTTACTTTTGGGCATAACAATTGATACTATATGCTATGTCTGTAATAAAGTTGTAGTAAGAAGATTTACTATTAAAAATTCTTATGAATTGTGGATTGGTAGAAAACCATCTATTGGTTACCTTTCTATTTTTGGCTCAACATGCTATATTCTAAATGACAAGGATACTTTGAGAAAATTTGATTACAAAATCGATGAGGGAAGTTTTCTAGGATTAGTAGGACATATAAGGTATTCAACAAAAGAATCAACACTATTGAGAAGACTATAAATGTTAAAGTTGATGATAGTAATAGCTCAACTCCACAATTTGATGATGAAGAAGTTTCTATTTGAAAGATATCTAGTACTTCCTATATACAAACTAATAAAGATTCTTAAATAGGAAGTGAGCATGAGGAAAATTCTTCAACTTAGCCCAAAATGCCTAGACTCCATAGATCACATTCTCTTAATGATGTTATTCGACAAGTGAAAGATGGAATCTAAACTAGGATCCAAACAAAAGAAATTTTTCCATATGTTGTCTATCTTTCACAACTTAAACCCAACAATTTTAAAGAGGAAAAAATAAAGAAAGGAATGATTTCAGCCATGTAAGAAGAACTAAATCAATTCACTAGAAATGATGTGTGGGAATTAACTTCTAAAATTGATCACAAATAGATTAATGGAGTAAAATGAATTTTTAGGAACAAGATAGATAAAAATGATAACATTATTAAGAAAAATAGCTAGGTTGATTGCCAAAGGATACAATTAGCAAGAGGGAATTCATTTTGATGAAACTTTTGCTCCTTTGGACAAACTTGAGTTAATCAGACTTCTTTTAGTCTATGCAAGTATTAAAAACATCAAGTTGTATTAAATGTATATGAAGACTTCTTTTTAAATGGGAATATTCAAGAAGAAGTTTATGTTAAGAAACTTGAAGGACTTGTAGATCATACTCATGCAAGCTATATTTTTAGATTGAAAAAGGCTCTATACTCAAATAAGCTCATAGAGGTTGGTATGATAGACTCTCACAACATCTTATGTCAAATGGCTTTGAATGAGGTAGGGCTAACATTACTTTGTTTCTTAAACGAGAAGGTAGAGATTTACTTATTGTGAAAATTTATGTTGATGATATTATATTTGAAGTCACTAATTAGATTTTATGAAAGAAGTTTTTAGATCTTATGCAAACAAAGTTCGAAATGAGCATGATGGAAGAACTCAAAAAATTCATTGGATTTCAAATCAACCAAACAAAATGTTGAAACTTCATTTTTCAAACTAAATACATTAAAGATATTTTACATAAATTCAACTTAGCAGATGTAAAGGTGAAGACAACACCTATGGTTGCAAACTTCAAACTCACCAAATATGATCAAGGAAAATTTGTTGATCTCAAGCTCTATAATGGTATGATTGATAGCTTACTATACTTAACCACCAATAGGGATAATATAGTTTTAAGTGTTGGAATGTATGCTAGGTATCAAGATAATCCTAAATAATTGCATTTAAAAGTTGTTAAAAAAAATTCTTATTATTTAAAGGTACTACTGACTTGGGACTTTGGTACTTAAAGGACTCCACACTTGATATTTTTGGGTATTATGATGTAGATTGGGTAGGTTTTATAGATGTAACAAAGACGCAAACCTTTATAGTACTTTATATGATTGAAGAAGAATATATTTTAGCTAGCAGCTGTTGTGCACAAATTTTATGGATGAAGGAAACTCTTAAGAATCTTGGAAATCAATTCAATCACACATCTATTTTTTGTGAAATATATAGTGCTATCAATATGATGAAGAATCCTATTCAACATTCTTGTACTAAGCATATTAAAATTCGACATCATTTCATACAAGAACATACTCAACTTGGACATATAAAGTTAGAATACATTGACATAGATGATCAACTTGCTAATGCATTCACAAAGCCACTTGCTGAATGAAAACTTGCTACTCTGTATAAAGATATGGGGTAGGACCTTGTCCTATTAGGTAAGAAAATTATATTTTCTAATTACTATGAAAAATAAAAATAAAAAGGTATATAAAAAAATAAATTAGATAAGAAAAGCTCATGTTTAGGGGAAGTTTCCCAAGGAAGCCTCTTTTTGCTGATCCTCAAAATGGAGAAGTATAATTTGAAATGTAAGTGTGATGTATTTACTTACTTTTAATGATGTTATGCTAATCCATTTTTTAAGTTTTGGACATTGCCAAAATGGGGGAGATCGTTGACTTTTTGGTGCTTTTACTTGCTTTTAATGATGTTATGCTAACCCATTTGCCATGTTTTGGACATCACTAAAAAGGAAAAGTTTGTTGACCTTTTGGTATGTCAAAATCTTAGAAAATGGAGAATTGAAATATCTACTTGTAAGATCTTGTAGGACTAGAAAAGGATTGAGATAGGAGCATGTTGAGATCAAGACAGGATCATGGTGAAGAGCAAGATATGTTGAGAGCAAGATGAGAGCTAAGTTGTTAATTTGATTATCAAAGTCTCAAAAAATATTGCAAGAATGGAAGATGTCTAGAAGCCAAAAGAAGATGTTCCAGTATCTACCATGATGTCCTAGTGGAAAAAGTTCAGCCTTAGGCAAGATGTACTAGAAAACTAGTAGACATTCCAAGTGAAGTTGAGATATTCCAACTGAGACATCCTAGAGAAAGTGAGCCATTCCACTAGTAAACATTAGAAGATTAGTGAGACATCCCAAGAAAAAGTGAGATGTCCTAAGAAAAAGTGATACATCCTAGAAAAATGAGGAGTCCCACCTATAAGAAAAAAAAACTTAGTGAGACATTCCAACTAGCCATTTTCTACCCATTGTATGAATTCCAATAGTTATTTAACAAGGACAAAGGCTATAAAAGAAATGGGATCTTTATGAAAAGGATAAGGACTAGTTGTATGATTTGATCATCATTGTATACAACTTATGCAACATTTGCGTACTTCATTTCTACATCATTTATGTATGCAATTTTTATTGTCTTAGTTGTTAGAATTAGTGGAACTTATTCAAACTTCCTTCTAAGTTCATGGTCCTCAAATTGAAAAAAAAGTGGAAATATGAATTATATGGGAAAAAATTGTATAACAATGTGTAGGGGAGGTAAAGAATATTGGTGGTGGAGAAAATCAAGGTAGATTTTCCTTTAACCATCTTATAATTATTCATCTTGAAGATAAAGCTACTTTGAAGAACAATCTAGATAATTGTAGGAAACTAGATTTGAAGAAGATCAAAGGCTAGTTTGCACTAGAGAAACTTTTTAACAGGTTTTGACTTGGTAAGTACATCTACAGGATTTGCTTTCGTAGATATCTTATTTAGAAGAATCCTTTGCTTTTTAATTTTCTTCCATATATAATGATACCATATTTTAATATGCTTTCTTTGTACATGAAAAGTTGGATTCTTAGATATGCTTATGGTACTTTGACTATCATACAAAATATTTATCAAAGTTTGAGCGATGTCAATTTTAGAAATTATCCTTTAAAGCCATATAACCTCTTTGCATGCTAAGTAGCAACATATTCAACTTTAGTGGTAGACTAAGTGACATAGGATTATTTTTGACTTTTCCAAGAAGGAACAATATGAAAGAGATTGAAGACATATCCACTAGTGTATTCCCTACTACCAATATCATCATTCCAATTTGCATCAATGGGGCTATGAAGTCCATTAGAATCATTTTTATAATAAATCTCATAATTCATAAAACTGTGAAGATATCAAAAGGCTCATTTCACTGTAACCTAGTGTTGTTTTCTTGGATTAGACATATACTTGCTAAGTTTTTTTTATAATGTAAGTAATATCAACTATAATAGATATCATTGCATACATTAAACTACTAATAACATTAACATATGAAATTTTAACCATGATCTCATTTTCTTCTCTTATCTTTGGGCATTATTCAAGTAAATGTTTGATACTAGTTTCATAGGGTATAGTCATAAGCTTACAATCTTGCATATTAAATTTCTTTAATATATTTTCAACATATATAGATTATTCAAGCTAGAGATTTTTCTCAACTCTATCTCTTTCAATTTCTATGTTTAAAATCTTTTATACAATACCAAGATCCTTCATCTTGAATTGAGAAGATAGATGAAGTTTCAGCTCTTGAATATCATGTATGTCATTTCCTTCCATTAACATGACATCAAAATGTAGTAGCAAGATAATAAAGTTTTTACTTATATTTTTTAGATACATACATGAGTCTTCTATACTTCTAATAAAGACAAGATTTATCATGTGGTCATTAAACTTTTTATTCCACATCCTTGGTGCTTGTTTAAGCTCATATAATGATTTTAATAATTGACATACCATATGCTATTTTCGTTTTATTGTATAGCCTTCAGGTTGAACCATATATATTTTTTCCATAAGATCATTATTAAGGAATGCTGTTTTCACATCCATTTTTTCAAATTCAAGATCATAAATAACTATAACTAACAACAATTATATTATAGATGTTAATTTAATTACTAGAGAAAATATTTCATCATCATCAATTCCTTTTTTAAGAATATACTTTAACTACAAGTCAAGCCTTGAATTATTTTTTAGATTTTATTTAGTAGAATCATTTATTTCCAATGGATTTCCTATCTATTGGAAGTTCAACCAATTTCCATGTTTGATTCTTATGAGTTGATGATATTTCATCCATTGCTTGTTTTCATTCTGTGTTCTGCAAAGATGAACATGCCTCATCATATGTTGAAGGCTTATCATTTTCAATAAATAATACATATTCCTCTAGATGTGACAATAATATTCTTAGATGTGTTGAATGTCTTAATGTCTCATCTTAACTACAAATATTTTCTTCTTCTTTATATTATTCTTTCTCATCCACCATGCTATCACCATCCTATTTGCTAGGAGGAATATCCTCAACCAAGGGAGAATGATCCTTAGAAATGTTATTATTAATTCCAATAGGTACATAGGAGTTACATCATTTAAAGGAGTTTTAGCATTTGAAGATTCCTCTTTCATAGATTTAGATTTTTCTCTAAAGTTGACATCTCAACTATAAATAACCCTTTTAGTTTTTAGTTATATAACTTATAAGCTTTGGCATCATGTCCATAGCAAAAAATAAAATAAAAAAAAATAAAAAAAAATAAAATTATAGAATTAGAGTTTAATTTGAACCTATTAGATTTTGGAACATGAACATAGGCTTCAAAATCAAAAATCTTCAAGTAATTTAAATTAATGAATATGCCACTCCAAACTTCGTTTGAAATTTTTTTGTCAAGTGGTGATGAAGGAGACCTATTAATAAGATAAATTGTAGTCATTACTGCTTCATCCTAGAAATGATTTTCAAGATCAAATTCACTAAGCATACATTTGGCATGCTTCATCAATGTTGGGTTGAAGTGCTTTGCTACTCCATTTTGTTCAAGAGTTTATGGGATAGATTTTTACCTTTGAATACCTTGTTCTTGATAAAAACATTGAATTTTGGAGTAAAATTCATCACTATTGCTAGTTCTAAGAAACTTGGTTTTCTTCCTTGAATAATTCTCAATAAAGGCTTTGAATTTTTTAAAATTTTCAAATATTTCAACTTTATGTCTTAATAAATAAATCCCATTCTTTCTAGAGTAACCATCAATAAAAGAAACATAATACATAATACCTCAAAGAGAAATTTTCAAAAGATCTTTAACTATTTCACATACATTGCTATGTATTACTTCTAATATCTAAAGACATTTAGCATTACTTTTTTGAAAACTGTGATGCCTCTATTTACCATGTAGACAATGATGGTAGAAATCTAAGAAATCTTTTGAAAGCTTAAATTTTAGTGCTTTCTAGTTTTTGAAAGCACTAAGGCTTGGATACCTCCAAATAAGACTATGTGATTATATGAGTGGTGTTTTTTCAAATATATAATTACTATAAGGTGTGTACTATGTTAAATTTTTAATAGCAAATCATAGTTTTAAAGAAAGATTTAGCTTTCAAAAACTCTATTCTATAGGCCAAAGTATTTCCCAGTTTTATCAAAGCAAACTAATCTATATAGTATGGATCATAAGCTACCTATAACAATCATTTATTTTATCCAATGTTTAGAAAACAATCCTACAAATCTAGTATCAATCTTCCCTAGAGAAAATTGCACAAGAAAACTAGGAATAGAGAAAGATTCAATAAATTTATGACATAAAATAGTAAAATTAAATAAAATATTAAACATTAAAAATGAGCCATCACCAATATGAGAAAACACTATGAAAAATGAAGTCATTTTGGTCAATTAATGATGAGAAAAATTGTTGAACCCTTGGTTATGATAAGTAATTCAAACAACTCCAAGAAACAAATGTAAGGTATTCTGTGATTTTTACTAATAGCTAAGCCACAAAGATAAAAGGAAAATAAAAATAACTCAAAAATTAGAGGAAAAAGTTGAATCAAATCATACTTCAAAATATCCTTTTAAAAAATTCACCCTCCCACTACCTCCCTTACAAAAAGGCCAAGTCTTTATATAGCTAAAGCATGAGAGCATCAATTATAACTTAAAGAATTAGTTATAAGTGCAAAGAGGTTACAAATTAGTTATTAGGATGAACTATTGGCCACTCCCTTCTCAACAATAGCTTTAATGAAATTTAAATATGTTAACTACTTCTGAATCTCTACGACAGTCGAAGTTTCTGTGATAAATTCCTTGACATGTTCATCCTCTTGTTAGACTAGGCTTTTGAAGTAACTTTATTTGTATAATAGTGATTATGTCTTGACCACTTCTTTCGTTTTAGTGGTAGATAAAGACTATGTTATTTTTTCTTCTAACTACTTATCATCATTTAATGTTCTGGTGTCGATGGCTTCAATTATATTCTTCTAGTATTCTTACATATTTTCTAAGATTATAACAAGATCTGCTCTTGCTTTTTGAATTCATTCAACTTGGTGAATGCCACCATTTATTACATCAGCTAGAAATGTAGTCTCTAATATAGATAATTGCTCTCTTTTTGCATTGGCCTAGTCTATAAAGCCAATGATATCTACAAAAGCATGTTTAAAAAATTCTTGTTTTCCTTTCAATTTATTAATACCAGTTGAGATAGCCACTGCTTGCTATTTCATGGCTATTAATTCATCAATAAAAAATTTAAAGCTAGTCTCTTGTCTCAAAATCTCTATTGAAATTCGATGATCTCTTTTGGCTAGTTCTCTTTGTAATTCTACATTTTCCATCTTTAAGATTCTATACCAATCTCTTTGATTTGAGGCATCTTTATTTGGACATTATATTTATCTTTTAGTACTTCAAATTCTAACTACATAGAATGATGTAGAATTTTTAGTCTTTTAATCTCTTTTTTTTGATTTTTGATAGTTTCATAGGTAGTTTTTGAGCAATCTAAAATGACTGCTAATAAATTTTCTGCCAATTCATGATGGGATGTGACCATCTTGGTTTTTCCTATTTCTGGATCCATATTTTTGGATTAAAAAGTAATTGATTCTTCAATGTTTGGTCTCTCTAGATGTTGCCACTCAAACATTAACCTTCCTTTAGCAGATTTAACTTTCATAGATTGTAGCCTTCCTTTGATGATATATCTCAAAGGAAAATTAAAAAGAGTTAGGGCCTTTTTTGATGAAGAACTAGTACCAGTGATTATGATATCTGAAGATGACCAATCTTTTCCTCACTGTAGTGTCTTTTTTCCAGAAGGAATTTCCAACTACCTCATTTTTTTCCTTTAACTTCTATATACTAGGTGAAGGTATATGAATCTAAGGCTTCATCTGGGTTATCAATTTTCCATGAGAAGTAGTTTTCTTGTATTTTATTTAGTTGAGCTTGATTGAACCATTTGGATAATATATGATTATCTTCTCCAAACTAGCTACTTGTTAACAATTCTTATTCTTTACACTATTCTTTTGGCAATGTGATGTAGAGAGTTCTCCTAAGCTCATCTTGTGCTTGTTGCTTGGCCATATTCACTAGTTCATCATTCATTAAAGAATATACAACATCATTCTCTTGGTGTTCATGGAGCTTTCTAAAATCCTTGTTAGGATTATAGAACCTATGTTTTTCTTCTGGAAGTATTGCTTTCTCAAATTTTACCCCTATATTCATTATATGAGGGAGATTTTGAAAATACCAAAAATTGATTAGTAGAGAAAAGACATAACTGTCCATATAATCATGCTATAGCAGACTATTCTACAGTTGTCTTTTTACTTCCAAAGCTACTAAATAAGGAGCCACAAAGCTTGGTATCTTCCTTGACCTTCCTTCAAATCCACCTATAATATTTTTTGTATAATGAAAAGGAAAAAAATACTCGTCCTTTACACTTGGCCTTAATTTTAATAACTATGACTTGTTCTATACTTGGCATGGCTCTGTTGGTTAGAAATTGGTATAAGAGCATATAAACAATATTCATGAGAAGTGCAAGGATTTGAGCATCAAATAATCCTTATTATATATGATAGGATAAAATTCATAGTAGGGCCATCTCTTATTTATTTGTTTTTCTTTGACAAATTGGGAGAAAAATAGGCCTAAATCTCTTAGGACTTGGAATTGTAGTTAAAACGTGGTCTACCAAGAAGGAAATCATATTAAATTGAGTGTTATTGGACATGGTGTTTGCTATACTATTCTATAATTAAGTATTCATAAAATATATTGGATGAAAAGGCTTGTTATTTTCAAAAATGGCTAAAACTTTTAAATGCTGGGCCGTAATGGAGGTAAGAATGGAATCTGAAAAAAATATTTAAAGCACTAATGAAAATGCAGTGATGGGACCTAAGTTTATTGAAACTAGGAAAACTCTTCTTGTAGCCAAAGAATGTAGAGATGTATGATCTAGCTTCCTATAGCTCTTGCCCCTTTGCTAATACAATGTTCCTTACAATTACTGACATTCTCATTGTGGATATCATGTTCAAAATGGCTGGGTAGAGGAATGCCATATAACTCATAAGTTATTCTAAGATTAATATCAATTTTTTGTTCTAGCCTCTACTTAAATTTTAAACAATTTCTACTATATTCTACCTTAGAAAAAAATCTAATTGATAACATTTTTAGTTAAAATGGTTGTAGGTTTGAAGCCAATTTTGTGTAAGCCTATATGCTCATAAAAGCTTCTCCATTTCTAATCTTCATTGAAAGCCTTTATATGAAATTGCCATGATCTACGTCATGGTAGAAAAGTGGATTTTGAACTTGATCTTCTAGATCTTGAAGTTTAAGATTTTCATTTGATTCTTCCCATCTCTACAACTGAAAAATGGATAAATTGAAGCCTTGCAGATACCTAGTTAGTACTTGAATAGGCACATCCTAAAATAGCAAATTGGGTTTTGTCTTGGTTCTGATGTACTTCTTTGGCATGGTGAATATCTGGCCTATTGATTACTTAGATTGTTAAGAGGATTTTAAATAACTCTTTGTTTATCTCTATGTAATTCTTGTGAGATTTGCAAAGGCTCTTCAACAATGGTATGTATAATGCTAGTTGGTGTGAGGACTCGTGTATTTAAGGAGGATTTGAAATACAATCTTCTTTGAATGACCTTTAGATTTAGTCATTTAAAACTTCCCTATCAGTGTACTTCAATCCCTAATTTCTTTGATCATGAGCCATTTAATTTTAAAATATTGATGAATCTTTGCCAAGTGGTCATTTCTTTGCCATTTGATGAAATGGAGAAAATTAAATTTACCCATTCAAGAAGTAGGGTAATGATCATTTTTTTAATTTATATCCTCTTTTACACCCTAGCTCAATATGTGATAAAATAAATTTACTTGAAATTTATTTTGAATTGTTGAATGAGAGAAATGGGGTTTTCTCCATTTTGTGTCCTGTTAATAAAATGGGAAAGAATGCATTTTCTCCATTTTTTCTTTAATGAAATGGAAAAAGGTGTGTTTTATTTAGTTTAATCCTTTTAATAAAATGGGGAGAACTGGTTTTGTCCCATTTAGGAACCAAGACAAATGAATTTTTCTCAATTTGTTTTTGTAATTACCTTTTCTGGATTGCAGGGGCCAATTCTAAAATTTTCCATTATATTTTAACATGAGTTACTTTTCGAAGTGGGAGAATAGTAAAATGGGTTAAATGGATTTCATTTCAAATAGTGGTTTCCTAGGTGTTTTACCTATCTCAAATTTCATGCACCCATTTCCTTTTTTAAATGCTAAAAGTACATATTGGCCTAGTATGAAATGGAGAAGACAACATTTCTTCATTTGTAAGATGAAAAAATGGTGATTGTACCCATTTCGATTTCTAGGTCATTAAGTTATGTGTCTTTATGATGTTTAATCCCTGGCATTTGAACTAGGGCTAAAGTGAGGAAAATGTGTCTTGCCCAAATAATGAAATGAGCCAAATGCATTTTGTCCCATTTTGAGTAATAGGTTTATGAAAGGGGGAAAATGGGACATGGTCGAATAGTGAAATGAAAAAAATGAATTTTATCCCATTTTGGGTAATAGGTTTACGAAATGTGAAAAATGGAACTTTGCTGAGTAGTGAAATGGGCCAAATGAGTTTTATCCCATTTCGAGTAACAAGTTTGTTGAAATTAGGAAAATAGGTCTTCATTGAATAAAAAAATTAACCAAATGAGTTTTATTCCATTTCATTAAATAACTTGTTGATCATTTTATCCATCTTGAACTTGGAGATAGGAGAGTCACATGTCTTTATATGAAGGGGAAAATTTACTTTGGTAGAAAATTGAACTTAAGAAAACCGTATTGACTAATTTTAACTTTTTCTTATGATATGAACTAGGGAAAAATAACTTTAACCCATTTCGTATATGGGCTAAAACCCTTTTTCTCCACTTCAATTTTCAAGCCATCCATATTTTTCATTTGTCACCTTTAAATACTAACTTGAATTAGCCACTTTCATATCTTGCGTATCTTATGGCCATTACCTCATTTGAAAATGTGAATTGGGGCAAATGCATTTTTCCCTAGTTCACATATTGGGAAAATCTGACCTTGACGTATTATGAGATACGATATCACATGGGCCGCGATATTGCATCGTCCCCTGCAATATCGTGTACGTGATATCGCGGTCTGCTGCCAAATCTATAAATAAGAGGCGACACTCCCCTTATTTCCCATTCTAGGCTCAAAGTAGGAAAACTCTGGCAGTTTGATCACTCTAGAGATAAAATATTTTCCATGTGCCCGTAGTAGGAGTCCCCAAGTGAACGGATCTTTATTCGAGCAGCTTTGTACCTGAACGCAAGTTGTGTACGGCAATAAAGAAGAGCTTTGTGGATAAACCTTGTAGTACATGGAATAGGATTTATTACTTGTTATTTCTTACCTGTTATTTATTACCTGCATTAGCGCGGCATGAGTATGACTTGGTTACGAGCATTGACGAATGTGTACGGCTAACCAAGGAATCGGCTATTCATCGCGATTAGTCTCTCTCACCCTCAAATCCTAGAACGTGGGATGAGTACGACTTGATTACGAGCATCTATGGGTGTGTACGGCTAGTCAAGGAATTAGTTGCTCATCATGTTTAGGCTAGTTAAGTGCCTTAGTATGACCACTTCAAGCACGTGCGTTATGTGTGGTGATCCCAGTAACGATTAGCGTTTGGTAGCCACAGTTGCATAGTTCAGGGTGTGTACGGTAAGTGGGAACGGATGCTGATGCTAGTTAATTTAGACTTAGGTCCTTAGTTAGAGTTAGTTAGCTTTCTCAACCCTTCACCTCATAGCATAGGAGAAAAACCATAAAAGACCATAAAAATCAAATACCTCAGACTTACTTAACCATACACTGTGACAACAACAAGTAAGTTTGGGAAGACAACGAATGATTAACCCCAAGTGTTCCATGGGGCGTTTAGGCATTTAGTCTATGGAGTTCGACCAAATCACGTGTGCTACGCTTGTTTCGTATGGTTGAGTGTAGGGGTACCTTGCCACTCATCAACGTATGACATCATTATGGTGTGCCAATCTAATCTTCTGCTTTTCTAAATAATTGAATAACCTTAATTTTGCATTTAGCCAAATAAAACCTTCTATTTTCATGTAGAGTTTGAACTTGAGATCTCCTCAAGCATCCTTCTAACTTATGGCATAAAAATTTTTCATTTTCTATTTGTCTAACTGATACTTCATATTAGGATAGACTAGGCTTTCTTCACCTTGTTAATAAGGTGAATGGTATTTTTTCAATTTTGATCTTTGCACTGGAAGATATGTTTCCTGATTATTCAATACTTGAATATGAACATGGAAAAATGGATCTTCTACCGATTGATGAACTGGGATCATTTTATCTTCATTACTTTCACTTTCATAACATAGATCAAACAACTTTTTTGCTAAAACTAAGCATGTCACTGATCCTATACTTTTGCCAAATGAAACAAACATAATCAAGCCTCACATATATACTATGGAGCTATTATGGACTAGTGTTTATGCCTTGTGCATAGTTTTTATCTCTCCCTAAAACTTAAACCTGAATCCTTCTTAGAAATTGATATTCCATTAACATTATGTTCATGTCGATAAAACCATTAAAAACTAGCCTAGGGTGAATAACACCATGTTATTTATTTTTTATTAGATTATATTCCTTTTGAAGTTTGAATTTGAGACTTCTTCACACTAATCTTTTGCTTGAGGCTATAAGCAACACTAAACATCTCTTTATTTCATTAAAAGTGAAACATCGTGTTACTTTCTTTCATCTTGTTCTATAAGACTCAACTAGTGTGGACCTTTTGGTGTGTCAAAATGTTAGGTAAAATGAAGTCAAAGGTTATTTGCATGGTTGTGTGATTATTTTGTTTGTAGGACAACATACATGGGAAACTAAGATGAGCTAAAGCCTACATAGAGGACAAGAAACAAACTGTTCTAGAGCTTAATGGAGAAGGTCATCCACAAGATCTCAAATGAACATGCAAGAATTCCAAATAATGTGGACAAGGACCAAATACTATACAAGAAAAGTTGTTGTCATAAAAGCATGCAAAAGGTCAAGTTTGTGGACAAGGAACACTGAATTCAAAGGACAAAGAAAGTTGAAGAAAGACGTCTCTGGGAAATAGTAGATGTCTTGACAGAATTGGAATGAACATAGGCAATGACATCTTCAAGAAAGAATAGACATCTTTCATTTGGTAGAGATGTCTTTCTCTAGGTAAAGATGTCTTCACAAAATGAAGGCCAGTTTCAAAAAGATGTCTTCCATTAGACAAAGATGTCTTCCTGGAATGGAGATCTCAGAAAGATGTATTTCCTAGACAAAGACGTCTTCCTAGAATTA
Organism: Gnetum montanum; assembly: GCA_015680685.1. Taxonomy (NCBI): domain Eukaryota; kingdom Viridiplantae; phylum Streptophyta; class Gnetopsida; order Gnetales; family Gnetaceae; genus Gnetum; species Gnetum montanum. Next base: position 512,288 of record MNCI01004113.1, on the reverse strand, counting down.
AAGGTAAATAAAAAAAGACATCTCAGGCACAAAGAAGATGTCTTCCATGACCATTAGTGACTATTGGCTAGTTGTTGCATGAGTTACAAAATGGATTTAGAAACATGAAAGCTATAAGAAGATATCATATGCATTTGAAAATGTGTAAGCTATTGTGTAATCATTGTACAATCATTTTGTCAGTCATTGTAGTCTTTGTTGCTCTTCATTACATCATCATTTATTCATTGTAAAGTGTGCTTTACCTTGAAGTATAAGGATCAAAAAAATGAGTTGCATTTATCCATTGTAATTCTTCTTTCTTGTTGCACTACGAGCTTGATGTGCTTCTTGTGGATAGGTATCTTCCTTGAGCTTGTTGGGTTCCTACGGGATTGAGTTGTTGGTGCTGGGATACAACACTTCTGTGTAGAGATTAAGATTGTGAAGGTTGTGGAAGCCTAGAAACCACATTTCAAGCTTGACAAGGCCTTGCAAGGTTGAGTGGTTAGTGTTGTGGCACAACACTTTGGAGGATAGCTTGAAGATTGTATAGGATGTAAACCCTTCAGCCACATTTGAGAGCAACAAAGTCCAAAGGTGTGCTAGAGATCTACCCTCCTAGTGTGGACTACCCAAGTTGGGGAACCAAATTAAATTTAGTGTGTGTGCTTTTGTGTTACAAATTTTTAATTTGGGGAACTTATTCATCTCTTCCCCTTCTAAGTTCAATGATCCACAAGTGGTATTGAAGCTTGGTCCTCTTCTCTGTCATCATCAACTTCAAGAGTGAATAATGGAGGGGACATATTATACAAGGCCATCCATGTTTGATGGATTCGACTTCATCTATTGGAAAGTGAGAATGTAAGAATTCTTCAAACCCATGGTGTTGGAAGTATGGGAGTCAATCCTTGAAGGTTACACTCTTCTTGTCGATGGCTCCACTAGCATCATGAAGCCTCGCAAGAAATGATCACAAGAGAAAAAAGATAAGTTCATGTTTGATTCAAAAGTAAAAAATTGTTTATATTGTGCATTGAATAAATTTGAATTTAATAGAGTAGTAGGATGTAAAATAGCCAAAGAAATTTGGCAGACTTTAGAAGCCACTTATGAGGGAACATCTATTATTAAGTAATCAAAATTATTAGTATTACAAAGTGAGTACGATAAACTCAAAATGAGAGAAGGTGAGAAAATAAAGGATAATTTCTCTAGAGCTAATGATATTGTTGTAGCCCAAAAGTGATGTCGTCATAAAAATTAGCAGAACTCTACAACTCAAGTTCAAACCAAAGGTTACCACTATAGAGGAAATTAGAAATTTCTCAACACTAAAATTTGGAGAGCTTCAAAGTGCTCTCATTGCTTAGGAAATGAATCTCATAAGCAAAGAAGTGATCTAAGAAAGACTTATTGCACTAAAGGCTACCTCCAAGGAGAAGAAGTTAAATGAGCATGATGAGGGCAAGGAAGATAAGATTGCCCTTCTCTTAGGAAAACTACAATGATTGCTTACAAGAAGAAACAAGGGAGCTTCTTAGCAAAGACCCAATCTTTTTAGAGGTTGAGATAGAGGTAAAAACTTTAAATGCTTCTAACTTAGATTTCTCTTCTATAGAATGTTGGATTTGTGGAGGAAGAGGCCACATGACCTTTGAATGTCCTAATGATCCAAATGATAACAAGGTTTAGCCAAAGAATGGATCCAATGGTGAGGAACCAAAAAGAAAAACTTTTATATAAGTTTGGATGATGGTGAGCAAAGTGAAGAAGAAGGATGCAATTCTTTCAAAGATTCATATCTCATATGCATGGTTCTTACAGATGAAACTTCCTCACATATGGCTGAACAAGATGGTAAGTGTGACAAGAGGTATAGTGAGTTTAAAGAAGAAATTTTTATTTTGCATCATTTGATTAGGAAGGCAAAGAAATTGGTACTTTCTCAGCTACATGCTATTCATGTTGAAGTGAAAGAAGAGATCTCAGACATAAAAGCTGAGATTCAACAACTAACCTCTTTTAATAAGGATTGCAGCAAGATTCAAGAAGAGGAGACTCTTGACAATTAGCCAAAGAATTTAGAGGAAGCAACACAGTAAAATTCAAGCCCAAGCTCAAGCATAGTAAGGTTTGATAATTTTGATCGTGAGGATAATAATTTATTTGTATTTAAAAATTGTGGTTGTAAAAAAACTCTTAACCATACTCATGATGATCAAAATAAGATTAATGCTTGGTGTTGTCAAAAAGGCTTTGGTAAGGAAAGTGTGTAGGTACTAATAAGTAAGAATGAAGAGAAGTGGAGTATTGAAAATAATGTAATAAGTGATCAAGAGTTCTATCATAAAGAACATGAACAAATAGAGACATCACATATATGATCTAATGAAAGAGAACCTAAGGATGAGGAGATACTTTAAGATAGGGGACCTCATCTTAAATTCCATTAATCTTCTTTTCTCATCAGCAAGTAAGGTAAGTCAAGGTAAGTTTCTATCTCTTTGCTTGCTAGTTAATGAAAATAGTATTTAAAGTCAAAAATTATTTGTGTATTTTTTAGATTAGAAAAATGATGGAATGTATCTAGAGCATCTCTTACATTCATTCATGATATTGATATACTTGGTTTTATGAAGTTTTATAGTATAGCACTTGTCATAATTTCTTGTCTTGCATTCAATCTTGCTTAATCTAAAATTCTTGTGATGATCTATTTCTATGCTCATAGCCTTTGATATGTTTTTCTTTTTTTGCTATTTATGAGATAAGACAAGCCTCTAAAAATTTCTATGAATATTGCTGGTTGAAGACCCTTATCTCCACAATTGAGCTTAATGTTGGCCTATAGTTATAGTATTTTTGTGATTTACAATATATGTACATTAATTTGAAAAGCCATGACTTGTGGTTAAGTTGTGGTGAAGATTACAATGCTACCATGTCTCATCGAACTCACTATTTCTTATTTATACTCAACCACAACCCATGGTTATGTTGTGATCTAGACCATTACGTTACCACGAGTTATTATAAATCCCAAAACTAGAGAAATGTGAATCTTAGCTCAGGTTTTTGACCACCTACAAGATCACTTCTTTTGGCTGAGTTGTGTTCTAGACCAAAACCTTACCACAACCCATGAATTCCACTAGCATCTTTACATCAGTCATGGTAAACATACCATGTTTCATGGTGGAAAGAAATGCCATTGCAGATGTGTAAGAAATCATAGAAAAGAATGGAAATGATCATAGAATAATACCAAAATTACATCATGAATATTAAAAGAGATTAAACTACATAAGAAGATCCATAAACAAGAAAATACAAGACAATAATTGATATAGAAAAATCCTAACAAGAAGATAGCCTAGAATTGGTTGCTTTACCTTCATAGTTCAAGAGACCTCCAACACATAAGGTTAGATCTGTTGAAGCATTCGAATGATATTGAGATCATCAATGGAAGAGATTGGTCCATAAGAATGGATAAAGAATGCATGTAAAACACAAGTCCTAGCTTGATACACAATTGCTAGGTGAATCGAGCCAGTGTAGAAACATCAGTTCATAATACCATATCCTATAGATAAAATTCATAATATCTAGAAAAGCTAGGAAAGAGTTGAGGAGGTTTTAGAAAAGTCTAAGTTTCCTGAAGAAGAAATAGAATAATGCTTGGGAAAACTTCATAAAAAGATAACATTTTTCTCAAAATATCTAACTACTAGTTTGCAACATGTGCCATCATCCTAAAAACCTTCTCTTAGTAAGAAAACACCAAGAAATTATTAGTTTTTAAATATAAATTTAAAAATATGAATAAAATCATATTTTATAAAAAGATGCTAGATGTTTTCAAAAATAAAAATTTAAAAGAAGAATATTTTAAAAAAGAATTCACCATTTTTAAAAAACAAGATTTAATAAAGATTCTAAATAAAATACTTGGAAGATCATGAGATCAAATCCTCAAGAAGATTTAACAAATTAACAAAAGACATGAGCTAAGCCATAGGTTAATTAAAGAATACTTAAGCATAAACCATGGGTTAGGAATATAAGATGTTACAATTATGAATAATGCATATTATTTATTAAATAATGTAGTAGCACTAATTATCTATGCTTTGTAAACTCCCTATATGAATGTGAGCATTGGCAATTTCGCACTAGCTTCCTCCAATTTTCAAATCCAAATTTTAGGTTCAATTATGATGGGAAATATTGAGTTACAAAGTTCTAATGTGACTATATGCCTTGGGGGTAAATATTATTAAAAGAATGTTTCTAGTTCCAACACCTCCTATTTATATATGCTTTCTAGGATTGTTTCAATATACTTTAATTACAAATATGAGAAAAATTCTCATGTAAATAAAATTGTTTTAGATAGTTATTAATTATATTATTTATTCTATTTTTCTATAGGTACTAGAAATTTTTTTTTTAATTTGATGAATTAGTGAACAATGTAGATATCACTTGGTATGTAAAGAGATACTATACTCTCATTTTCTATTCATTGATGTTTACCCCTTTTACATTTTGGGTTTAAGGATACCTACTACTTGATCTACGTATTGTATTTATCATTCTTGTAAATTTTGTTTCATAAAAATTTAATTTTTGTATAGTTTGTTTCTTTTTATTTTTAAATAATGATTTATAATTCTAGGATTAGATGAGTGGGGTATTACATTTTTCCTATTGATTGTGCTAATGTTAGAGATTTGGAATTTTGATAACAATGCCAAAAATGTTTGGTTTATTGTTAGACATGATGATATGCATGCTTTGATTCTTATTTCACATGAATAATTTAAGAATCAATGTTCTTTAAATACTTCATTAACCTTATTAGGGACAAGGAAATATATTAAAAAACATGATGAGATGGGCTTGGAATTTGTAATTTTCTACTCTTTCTTCCAATGATATTGAATATAGATATAATTTTATAGCAATTGTAGATGCCAAAGTAAACTAATTGTCTAATGTGGTTAAGGGAAAATATGTTCCTTCTATGAGGAACATTTAGCATTAAATTGGATTCATTTCAAGAAGTACTTGCCAAAGTAAACTAATTGTCTAATGTGGTTAAGGGAAAATATGTTCCTTCTATGAGGAACATTTAGCATTAAATTGGATTCATTTCAAGAAGTACTTTGTAATAAGATGGCTTATAGGATGATACCTATTTATAGAGAAAAGTTTTACAAGCAAGAGAGCTTCTTACTAATAGATTTTTAAGAGAGTTTAATTCTTCTTATGCAATTCAAGCCATTTTAGTACCTAAAAAGAATGGTTAGGAATCAAAGATGTGCATTAATTTAAGAGTTATAAATAGAATTACTATAAATTTTTCATTCCATTTATGGATGATATATTTAATGTTTTAACTAATGTTGAAATATTCTTCAAAATAGACTTAAAAAGTGGATAATTCAAATTTGGAATTAGACTTTGTAGTGAATTAAAGATAATCATTAAAATCCCTTATGGATTATTTACATGATGGTGTAGGAGCACCTCCCCATTCCATGATGTAATTCCATACCTTAGAAGATAACATTAGTTGTAGATAGTTTATTGGTAGAGTTTGGAAATCATTTGGTGTTGTTTTATATTTTGGATTAGTAGTTGTGGATAGGTGTAATCTGTAGCAAGTTGTAGTAAGGATCATGAGCTAGGTGCAACTTGTAGTTGACTCTAAACTAATTTTTATTAAGTTTTGACATTAGAATTAGGGATGCAAAGGAACTATAGCTCATAGGAAATTGTTGCAACTAAAGAAAATATGACTCACAAACACTTGTATTAAGAATAAGAGGTTCTTGAAGAAGTCTATATCAAATAGATTATAAGGAGATGTGACTTACAATAACCCACAACAACAATGGGTTGCCATTGAGTTTTGACTATTGGGCAAATTATGACCAAGATGCTACTCATAGGAGGTTGTAACAAGGCTAGGATTGTAAGATGGTGTGACCCATAGCAACTCATATTAGATAAAAAAGTAATTTTTAAATATTATTTTGATTGTTAAATTATTAAGGTTTAAAAAAAGAACCTATAAATTGATGATGAATGATGTATTTTAGGTCTTTCTAGCAATATTATATTGACTCATAGCTAAGTGTGTAAGTCATTGAGGTGATTACGATTCTCCTAGAGCATTTTATTGGCTTTCTTAAGCATGTGTATCTTCATCTTCTTGAGTGAAGTGAGGTTTTGTAAGGTTGTAGGGAATCTAGTCCTAGAACAAGTTTGAGTATGATGAGAATTAAGTGTAAGACACTTGGTGTTTTCTAGATCTTATGGCTTGTGTAACTATAATATCATAACTTTTGTATACATATTTTCATTTCATGCATGATTAATAGATAGGTTTTTTAGTTTGTCTTCCTTTGTTAAATGCATTGTGGATTTGAATTATGGGTTAATTGACTGTGTATTAGAGTTGAGAGAAGGTGCTTCCATTCTCATACTAGGCTTGGTATTAGATAATAGAGTAGAATATCTTGGCCTATATGCTCAGATTTATTCTTAGGTTTTAGTTGGTACCTAATTGGATAAATTCCTTGATGTTTTGAGGCTTGAATGTTGTACATATTTGTAGGATTATGTATCTTACGCCTTAAATTGATGTGAATTATTCTAGATCTATAATTAAGCATTGTATTTTCCATTAAATTTGTTTGGAAACATAGAATTAAGAAGAAATGAATTCAACCCCTTAATAAGGATATGGAATACCTAAAGGATGTCTTCAAAATGGTTGTAGATATGTTGGAGAAATTTCATGCTAAATTTTATCCTAATGCCAATCCATCTCATGTAGGACATGAACATGGAGATTCATTGGCTAGAGAGGAAGATGAATAACTTCAAGAGAATGGAAGAAGAGATGACGAGAAGGTTGAAAATTTAGCACATTGGAATGGAGAATCTCATGATCTAAGGATTTCAAAAGGAAGGAACCATAATTCTCATGATAGATCTCTAAGAGCTCCATTAGTTACTCTTTCATCAAGTACATTTAGAGGTTCCAAGCTAGATGATGAAGATGAGGCTAGACTTGCAAAAGCGTTAAGGAATACATCAAGCCTTTCGTATGTGAAGTTAAAATTCTTTAATTATGTAGATGATGTGCAAGCATTTGAAGCATGATAAAAGATAATAAAAAAATGTTTTGAGTTAAAGGAGATATCAAATTATCTTAGGGTACTAAATGTTGAATCTTAAATTGAAGGACATGACTCCTATTTGGTGGAAAAAAGAGTATTATTTATTCTTAATGAAAAACCATTAGCATATAAGGGACTATTCCTTAATGCAATATATGTTGATGCAAATATATATATATAAGCAACCAAGGTAGATGTAAGAAAACATTATGAATCTAAAATTATTAAGTTAAGATGAAAATGATATGAAGGACTTCTACCTTGAGTTTTGTAATTTATTTCATTAAGAAAAGGTTGGATGAAGTAAGTATGAAAAAGCATCTATCTTTCTTAGAGGTTTGAAGATGTAATACCAATAGAAGAGCTTTTGTAATGTTCTTATTCCCAAATGATGTTGTTGCATAACAAAGATGGTGCCTCTTCATAACAAGTGTTATCATTATCAGAACAAGACTTGAAAGGGGAGTTGTAATTAAGACCCAAAAGGACATATTATAATAATAGATATGTCTCTCAAGGTGACCTTTGGGGGTTTGACCTAAGGTATTTATACCTAGGCATTAGAGGTCATATCAGCATGTAGTTGCGAAGTTGATAAAGATGAGTAACAGGTACTAGGTGAAGTAGGATAGGAAGAGGACTAGCCATCCCTTCTGGTTGATTGTAGGCCTAACTATGGTGGTAGTGCTAGATTGCCTTTGAGGGATAGATGCCAAAGGAAGAAAACCCCAAGGAACACTCTCAAAGCATAATCCATATACATGATTCTGTATCAATAAAGAATTTTTTTCTCCTTTCCTTCTACATTTTCTCTATTTTTTTTACGCTTAATATTGAATGTTACACATATTTGACATTTGATACATTATCATCTTATGCCTAATGTCTAATATAATGTATATTTGATATTTGCCATGACATTCGAGAACAGGTTGTCACATTTGGTATTGGAGCAACCACAATTGAAGGGCCTTTCAGAATCATGGGTTGACTACAACTTGAACTTGATTATGAACCATAGAGCCATGACCCAGGGAGAGTTATGGACCACCACCAGATGTGCCACATGTTCAAGATGATCTTTGTAAGCTAGAAGATACCTCCCATCTATTTTCAAGACATCTACAAAAGACATAGATCCACCAAACAACATAGATATGATTAAATTAAGATTCATCAATTGTAAGAGACATTGGTAAGACAAAGATACAAAAATCGAGGTAATTCTTACCCATCTTGTAATATTATTAAAATATTAATTAAATAAGATTATTGTTAATTTATCCTAAAAGATTAGTAACTATGGCATGAGTCAAGATTTATTATTCCTAGACACCAAATCCCTTAACTTGACATTACTCATATTAACTAGGACCTATGTTTTGGTAAACTTAAGGGATTTAGCCTAGTCACAAGATTGTCTCATCCCTACTCAACCAATAAGGTTCATTGTTATGAGACTCATACAAAACCTAGTACTTGACGGGAAATGTTGTAATCTCTTATGTATCCTTAATACTTATGACATAATCTTGATGCGAGAGGATAAGTTAATATCATACTCACCAAATCATAAGGTAAAAGGGTTGGGATATCATTTCTAACGGTACAAATTTCATCTTAATGTGACTTATAAATTGTGAATATTGATGTTTAACGTTTTTTTGTTATGCATGTCTAAATAAAATAATAATAAAAAGATAGAAAAAAAAGGCAGGTTGCAGGTAAGAATCCAACCCCAAAATAATTATATATATATATATATATATTAAAAGTTTTTTTTTCTGAGGACTAGGCTAGCACCACCACCTCTACGTTGTTGTTAATGGTGCCCTGCATGCCCGCGATGAGGCGCTTGTACTTGTCATGGATCATCAAATTTAGCAGCACCATGACGGCATTCTCCTGTGCCTATGGCTTAGACCTGCGCATACCAGCAGCTCCACCAGAAATAGCACCGTGTCGGCCGCCTGTGCCTGCACATGTGAGGGCCCCGTGGCAAGCTTCCTGACCATGAATTTCACGGGGATCTGGCCAGGTGCTAAGTCCCTGCTCGCCTCTGGGATCTTGAGTAGCACAACCCGTGTTAGGGCCGTAGAGGCCTAACACACACACACTGCGTCATCAATTAATTCTGCTGCGTTATCGCCGTCCTCCCCACCACTTCGCTGCCGCACTCCGTTCACTTGCCATTTCACTACCATGTCTGTCGCATGCCCTTCACTTGCTGTTTTGTACCCGACCACCTACATTATCCTTTGTATTTTCTACTGTCTCCTGCACCACCATCGCCATTGTCACTGCCTCCTTTGGCACCCGCAGACACCACCGGTACTGAAAATCGCTTCCTCCTCTGACACCTGCTACCTCCTTTGGTACTCATGGACACCGGCGGTGCCAAAAATTGCTGCATCCTCTGGCAACTATGAACACCACTGGCACCAAAAATCACTGCCTCTTTTTGCCACCTACAGACATCACCAATGCTGGGAATCGCTACCTTTTCCAGCACTTGCGACACTGTCAAGAAGTGTGCTGCGTCCTCCATCACTTGTAAAAAAGGTTCTAGATCTCAAAAGCTATAATGTTTGACTTTTAAAACCTTTTTCAGCAAACAAAAGAGTGGTTTCCTATAAATTTCAACCTTCCGGATTCAATGGTGAAGTTAGATATGTCCTATAGAGCTTTAAAATATTTTTTTTCTCCTTGTCTAACATGGTACCTCCAAATCCTTAGACTTAATTTTAACATAACTTGGGCATACCATGTTCATTTTTAACATATAAATAGTCATTTCTAACATTTTTCAGCCTTCTCAACTCAATGGTGAGGTCAAATTTATCATCTGGGTACTTGATAATTCAATGGTATCATAAAATATGCCTTAAAAGGCCATAAGTTAGGGTAACTAATCATGCCGAATAATTTAACTGTTGGGACTAACAAGCTTAACCTTTTGGGACCTTAAGATTAAGTATTTTACCTTTGTAGATAGTCTTAAGATCACTAATTTCTAGTGTGTCATTAGTTACATTGTTGAGGTCAATGTTTTGGGTGGGGGGCTTTGTGTGTGTGTGTGGGGAAGGGGTAGAAAGAAAGGTTGCTAAACAATCTAAGTAATGTAGCTAGTTGTTACCAATAAGGTTAGTTGGAGAATCAGTTGACAAATTAGTTGGTAAATTGGAATTATCAAGATCTATATCAATTCATCTTGCAATTAAATCATATGACAGAACAACATGGAGAGTCAAAATCTTGTTCCAACAAGGTGTATGATAGTCATAAAGAGTAATGGTCCAGAAAAGAATTCAAGAATGAGAATGAAAGTTGCAACATACAATGTGCTTGCAAGATTCCTAGCTAGTGATAGACAACATCCGCTATGTCCACCATGGGCCTTGGAATGACATGAGTATCGATACCCATGCATCTTAGGAGAGTTACAAGATTTGGATGCTGACCTCTTGTGCCTACAAAAAGTCTTGCCATGGAAATTTTTATAAGAATTCCAACTAGACTTGGAAAAGATGAGATACAAAGGTGTTTACATGGATGGTTACACAATTATTTTGAGCCATAAATATTAGCCTATTCTAGAAATTACATGGATGGTTACACAATCTTTTATAAAGAAGCCAACTTTGAAAAATCCCATAACTTGAAATGATGGGAAAGAAAGAATGATTAAGATTTTGAAAAAATCATATAGCCTTGGCATTGACACTAGAAATTCATTTATTAGGAAGATGTATATGTGTAGTTAACACATATTTAATTGCCAAATCAACATGTTCAGATGCTAGATTATGCTAAGGATCATAATTAATTAAGCAAATAGAGGAAAGTTTGAAGAATATGTAATTCCTAAGACATACCAATCTAGTGCCAATTGTCCTTTGTGGAGACTTAAATGCAAATGTTAGATGTAGTAATTATCAATTCTTAAAATATGGATGTGTAAAAGAATCCTTGGAAGATAAATTTGATTTGAAGAAGATGTTCCCATCAATTAAACATACAATTCCATTGGCAAGTGCATATTCTGCTTACTTTGAATCTTCAATAGATAAATTAGATTCCAAAACTTAGGGACAAATGATGTTGATGGAGAGTACTCATTAAGAACCACACTTTAGTAATTACTTTGCCACAATTAATGAAGATGGATCAACAACATTCTTTATTTAGACCCTAGATTATACTTGGTATGATACTCAATTTTTTCAAGTTATCAAGTTACTAGAGTTAATTTCTAAAGAAGAAATTGAGAAGAATCAAGATTAAGCCCTTTCATCCTAAATAAGACCATATGATCATATATCACTTATGGCAGAACTACAACTACTTCCATAAATTTCTAAGGTTGATCAAGATTAGGAAGTATCTTATCCTTTCTTTTATTTATGATTTTCATAATTTTCTTTATTGTTTAATTTATATTTTAATGAGATAAGTAAAATATCTAGGGTAGTGCAAGTTGGGAGAAAGGATTTGCCCTACCTTCACTTGGACAATAAGATATGAGTTGCATTTTGTGTGACCTTGGTTAGGATTAGTGATTAGTGGTTGGTGGGCCTTTAATTCATCTCTTATCGTTATCTTAGTAAATGAGGTAAGTATTGATAAAATAATATTTAATAATTATACAAATTCTTCTCACATATGTCTTGTTTGTAGAATAAGCAAGAAACAACTTCAAGTTTAAAGGAGAAATCAAATTATTGGAGCACAAAAACATAAAGGAAGTATTAGAGTTGGAAAAAAGATAGTAAATGTGGACTTGTTTGAGGATGAATGAAACCTAAGGGGGATAGATTATAATGTCCTTGTTCTTAAATGATGTTGTTGCATAATGAAGATGGTGCCTCTTCATAATAAGTGTTATCATTATCATAACAAGACTTGAAAGGGAAGCTATAATTAAGGCTTGAAAGGGTGTGTTGTAATAATGGACATGTCTTTTGAGGTGACCCTTGGAGATTTGACCTAGGATATTTATACCTGAGCATTAGAGGTCATATCAACATGGCCTTGCAAAGCAAGTAAAGACAAGTAACGGGTATTTGGTGAAGTAGGATAGGAAGAGGAATAGCCATCCCTTCTAGCCAATTGTAGGCCTAATTATGGTGGAAATGTTGGATTACCTCTATGGGATAGATGCCAAAGGAAGAAAACCTCAAGGAACACTCTTAGAGCATAATCCAAATATAGTATTTCATATCAATAAAGCATTTTTTTCTCCTTTCATTCTACATTTTCTTTGATATTTTATTTATGCTTAATGTCAAATGTTACATATATTTGATGTTTGCTATGTTATCATCTTATGCCTATTTTCTAATATAACATATATTTGATGTTTGTCATGACATTCGGGAACAAGTTTTCACAACTTCTTGTATGAGTTTCAAATCCTAGATAAGGCTTGGGATTTGACATTAAAGGTAGAGAAAAAGATTAATGACTTTAGAAGTTAGGATAAGAGATCAACTATGGGTAAGGAGAAGGATTTCAAGTTTGAAAAGGGATCCAAATCCAAGGTAAAGATTAAAGAAGCCCACAAGGAGAAGAAGCATGAGGATGAGAAGGAAAAAATGAGGATAAGGCTAAAAGGAGTTTAAGAAAAGAAGGTAAGAATCCAAAGGGTAGTAGTTCTTCCAAGAATCCATGCTTCAGATCTAAAGAAATAGGAGAAAAGCAATGGAAGTCTTCTATTAAAAAGACTATCAAGGAGAAGAAGGTCCAATATATAGAAAAAGAGGAGCCATCATATCAAGCTTCTTCAAGAGATGATTCTATTGGTTCTTAGATAGAAGATGTTACTAAAATAAATTCATTTATGGAAAATGTAAATGTTAATGATAATTCTTTAAGAAAATTATTGATTTAAAGTAGAACTAGATGAATCAAAAGTAGGAAATGGATTCATATTTTAATTAATAGGGATGCTTAATGTAATAACTTCTAGGATTGTTGCTAGACTAGGTTTAGTGACTCATCATCATCTTAGATTCTACAAGATGCATTGATCATTAAGGAATTTTTATTAAGATTTGTGTTGTTATTTAAGATTTTTAGTTTTATTAATCAAGTTGTTTGTCATGCAATGTGAATATGCTAGTAATTGGTTAAAGTTCGGAATCGTTATCTTCTCATGTGAGTTAGTAAAATCTATAAGTATGGTTTAACTCACACTGAGGTATATGATAATTGATGTTGTGTAGGCCATCTTACTCCTAGTAAACATAAGGTGAATGAAAGTAGTTCCTACGTCTAAGTAAATATTAAACAAATCTAGTCTATCCTAGGCGATGGATAACCATTTTTGATTTTTTGCATATGTCTTGGACTTATGTAATCGTTACTAGGATTACCAAGTACTTTCCTATTGGGTGAACCAAGTGATAATACTATTGGGTTACCAAATGATCACAATTTACGCTCGAAAGTAGTTGTACCCATTTTTTTTGATAACAGTAAAAGTAAAGTTCATGGGAAAGTAAATAGTAACTAAGAAAACAATAAATTGTAGCCTATAGAAAAATGGTAGATATTATTCTAGGTAAACAGTAAAGAAACAGTAAAGAAACTAAGTGGATGTTGTAATGGTAAAAAGTAATTTCAATCTTTATTGCCGTTTACACTTGTGTCCAAGTACAAGATGCTTGAATAAAGAATTTGTACAATCATTAAATACCACACTGTGGACACACACTACTAAGTACTTAATACTAAAATTACTAAGATAAATTAAAAGAGTTTTGGTAAGGTTTTTTGAAATTATTGTTTGGGTTGTGTGCCTAATTGTCATATTTATAGGTAGGCATATGTCCCACAATATCAGATATCTAATGTTGTAGCTTGTGCTCTGATATCAGATACATGATATCATATCCCTAATATTGGATCCTTGATATTGTTTCCAATAAAAGGTTAATCTTATCATACCTCGATGATTGATTGAAAACTCATCCTTGAGTTAAAACAAAATGAGGATAGAATTCCTTACAAAATTGGAAGGTAGATTTACATGGATGATTAGCTATATACATGACTCTTAAATGATGCACTGGTATTTTACGAACATTGATACAAGACATGACATGATAAAATTTAATAAAAAATAGAATTTGGATGAAGCTGGATGTAGCCTATGTAATGCCTAGTGGTGGTGGCTCTTCCATCAGTTGATTTCCCTTGTCGCCAAGTTTCTAAAATTTGTATCAATTTAGAAGCACCTAAAGCTTTTCCTCCTCTATTCTTGGATCATGTACCATCCATGATTGTTGTGCAATGTGTGATGGAGTTGGTACATCCAATGAACATGGCAACTGTAGAAGCATCTGATTGGCTTTAATGTACCATGCTACAAACTATTGCCTTTATTCTTTAAAAGCTCTGGCCTTTTCTCAGAGTTCATGGTAATTTGAGAATATTCTAGCTAGGTTTACTACTACATCTTTTTATCCTTAGTAGCTAGCCTTTACTACTTCTAACTCAGAGTTTTCCACCTGAAGTTTCTATAGGGCATCTTTATGATTTGCAAACTCCTTCTCGTACAGTACATATGTGGCTGCTACTTGTTATTCTAGTTTATTTCTAGGCTTGCCTACTATTAACATGGCCAAGTTAGTGTAATGAAGGTTAGCTAAAGCCATGTATTCTTTCAAATCCTTTATTTGCATGTCTTTATTCTTAAATTTCACCTTGTGAACATGGGCATAACTATCCAAGATGGGCTTCCAGTCTAGATTCTGTGCTAATATGGAATTGATTTGGGCCTCAGCCATCTAGATCTCCTTCTCATTGATTTGTTTATACATCCCCATTTGATCACGAAAGTGTTCTTTGAGTCTTTCATGTTTTCTACCTCATTCTGCTGCATGCTTATTTCAATAGCTAATTTTTGATGGATAATGCATGCAACCTCCATTGAGAGGGTTGACCTTCATCAGTTGTTTTCTTAACTGGCGGATGATTTCCTCCAAGATGTTCTTTTGTTTCTCCACAGTGGTTAACTACATATTATCTACAACGAGTTGCTTGTTCTCTTCTTATGTTACAATGAGTACCTTAGCATGTGTGTACATTTGGGTTTAGCTACTGAGGCATTCCACATGGCTTTCTCCTTCTCATTCTCCATTTTCTTTTTCTACTTAATTAGGTGGTTGATTTACTTTATTCTAAATTATTCTAACTAGTTAGATATAATGAATTGAGTTGGGTCTCTACGTTTTGCCCTTAGGGTTTCCAGCTCTTCTTGTAGTCTTAGAATTTCATTTTCTACATGCTTCATCCTAGTCTTTTCCATGACTAGTTTACCTTTTATTTCTATTAGCTTTGACTACACTATAGTTACATTGCTTGGGATGTTAAAAAGAGTTGTCATCACTTGTCCAGTTTATAGTAGTTGATCTAGCACATCTTTATGGTATGAAAAAGTCATTGAGGCTTTGACTAACATTTGAGCATTCCTAGCTCTAGTTAAATCTATCAGTGGTATAACAAGTGCATTATAATATTCTTTAATGTATTCTGTGATCACGTTTGTTACTCGTGTTGCATCTTGGTACTGCATTATCATAATTGTGGCTCCTTCTCTTGTATCAAGCACCACTTAGAATGATGCAACATTTCCATAGATCTGTTGTGATCATTGGACCTCTCCTCTTGACTGTAATGAGATATGTCCATTTACATGAGCTACAAAAACTATGGGCTAGATGGTATAGTTGATAACTCTATAGAGATTGGC
This sequence comes from Gnetum montanum, assembly GCA_015680685.1. Classification (NCBI taxonomy): domain Eukaryota; kingdom Viridiplantae; phylum Streptophyta; class Gnetopsida; order Gnetales; family Gnetaceae; genus Gnetum; species Gnetum montanum. The sequence continues at coordinate 496,352 of MNCI01004113.1, read as the reverse complement.
CTCCTCTCTTAATCCCCAATTGATAATCTCTTCAATCTATTGTAGATGACTCACTGATGGCCTATAATCCTATGGTTGCATTGGTGGAACTTGCTGTTGCTGCTGTTCTTGTTATTGTTGGCCACTGGGTCCCCTCAACTATTTTTGTTTAGTAGTTTGCATGGTTTCCCCAACATTGATTTGTTCCTCACCCTGGTCTTTCATGGGTGGTGCTGGCTTGAGCAATTCAGCATATGAGACATTCTAGGCCTTTCTTGGAACATCATTGGTGTACCCTAGGATTCTAGCATATTTGCATAGCTTCCTGATTAGGTAAGGAAATGGAAGTGTTGGCTACCTTACCTTCTTTTCTTCGAACTACCTCTAGATCTCCATAAAGTAGAGTTATACAAGATTGACATTATATTTTTCCATTAGAATTGTGCTTCCTCTAGTCACATAGGGGGATAACCTATTTAATCCTTTTTTTGGGAACAAGTCATATGTGCTAATTTTGAAATAAATTCTCTCCTCCATAGTTAACTCATTGTATGTCTTGTCTTCTTTGCCATATGTGTATTTTAACCATAGTTTCCTAGTTTTGGATTCTGATTTAGTGGATAGATGTCCTAGTTTTGCTCCTTCATTGGGTATGTTTAGAGCTTTAGCTATTGCCTTGATTGAATATGAAATGGAACTCCTTCGATGTTGACTATAGTACCTTCTTCTTTATTATTCCAGAATTGATAAGTTTTCCCAAGGTACCATTCACCACTATTTAAAAGTGTGGTCCATAGTGGTGACACTTGGAGTTGCATCCTTATTGCTTCTAGAACAAATTCTATGAATGGAACAAAGTTCACTTCCACAATTATTGTGATCATGATTAACTTTTCTTGAATATTTTTGAGGAAGTCTTGTGACAATGTGAGGCATTGTCCTTGTAATTGTGGTTTCTCTACCTCTCCTTGGGCTGAATATTTGGTAGCAGGAGTTTCCTGATAAATGTTGAAGGATTGGTCTTCCTGCTTTGCATGTTCTAGGTCTTGTTCTCCTATTCGACCTCTACCTTGGCCTCTTGGTCGTTTACTTGCGAGTTGTGAGGGTGCTCCAGTTGCTCCTCTCTTTGGGGCCATTTGTAATCATTAAGGATTTGAGAATTATTAGAATGTCTACTTTGAGTTAAATAGCCTTTTTCCTTTCTCATATCCTTTATTAGATCAATTGTTAGCTTGTTATGATTATAGAGTTAGAAAATTTTTGAAAAAGAAACCTCATATACATTAATTTCCTTATAATCCTTCATAATTTTCCATTTTGTTCTTGTGTATGGCTCATAATGGTTAGCATGGCTCATTAAGGGAATTATTTATGTGTTTCCGGCTTGATCTTTATTAAGAATTTCAAATTTTCCTTTAATCTTACCCTTAAAAAAATACTTTTTGGGCATTAGAAAATTCTAAAAAATTGACTTAAATCTTCCTTCCTAGCACCTCCTATGACTAAGATGACCACTTTGGGATCAAACAGATTCAAAAATCATGAAAATTGAAGCCAGAATGTGCAAGATATGGCTTGGGGAAGCTAGGATGTTAGAGCTCAAATTGCAGAAGAAAAATGGAAAAATCTCCCTCTCTTCAAAATTGTAAAATAAAAAATTTTCATTGAGTCCCCATGTATTTATACTTTTTTGTGGAGCCAATATCAAGTACCTAATAATGGGGACCCAATATCGAAGGGGGCCAGATATTGAAGGCTTGATATAAGGTGAAAAATTTTCAATGTTCTCTTGATTTCGGAGGATGAAAAATGAATCTGTTTGAATATTTGGAAGGTTCAAAGCATATTTAAAGGATCTTGAGCTATGAAAGATGCATATTTTTTGAGAATTTGTTATTGAAAGTTCATAAAGAAGGAATCTCAGCTACAAAAGTTCATGAAGCATTAATAAGTTAGATGAGAAGGTTGATGAGTTCATGTTATAAAATAGAGTTGTGTGATGCAAAAGAAAGTTTTGATTAGCATTTTTTGATCTTGGAAGGTTCAAGATTATGTGGAATTGCTCGGTAGGTATAAGATACAATAGTTATACAAGTGGATCCTCCCCAAAGTAGGTTCCATCCCTTAATGCCCTTGTATAACCACATCTAAAATTTTCCTTAGGAATTTAAGGAATTAAATGTAATGCATACCTATTTAGCAAAACACACATGTTAGTACCACCAAATTATGAAAATTATGCTATGTTACACAAAACCACAAGTTACTATCATTCTTACAGTGAGATGAAATAGACTTAGAAGGGATTGTAGAAATTAGGATGTGAGTTATCTTACCATAGGCATAATGAATTCTTGTGTTTTATTAGTGGTTAAAGTAATCATTAGCCCTATTATCCATGATTCAATACCAAGCCTAAATCACATTTCAATAAGATCGCATTGTCTCATATCTTGAAATTACAACTGTAAGACTACCATTATTGCCAGGAGTATTGTGACTTGGCGTATTGTCCAAGGGAAGATTTTATTCATGGAACTTGTTTATTTTTTAGAGTTTTGAGAAGCCACTTGCCTTCAAGCATGGGTAACATGTATTTCCAGTGGGATCCCTAGAAATTTATTCTGTTCTCTTTTATTTTTATCTATGTCAACCTTACCAGAGGACTACCTTCAGGCATGAGTAACATGTCTTTCTAGAGACATGGTAAGGCGGTACTTATTTTACTCTTGCTCACATTTTTTAATAGATCTACAAGGATATAATATAGCCCAAACAATAGGATAGAACTCATAGAAGTAATCCAAGAGAGTTCACAAATCCCCTTTATGTCACATCCTTTACATTTCCACTTGGTTATTCACTTTTTGATTTAGACATAATGATTGCAAATTTATTCTTACTTATATGATGGAAAGATTATCATTATAGCCATGGTGAGAACCTCTTATTAATGGAAAGGATGTATGGATAGTGTGGGCTCACTATTTAAATAATTAGTCTCTTATGACTTAATAACATAGAGAAATCTTTACTTTATTGGACTACATCTTGTTTATTTGGAATGTGTTTTATTAAAAATAAAAAATTATTTACAAAGGTCATGAAGCAAAGTATGAAAAAGATAGTAAGAATTGGAAAAAGAAGTAAGGAAGAAAAAATTTCAAAGAATGGAAACTTGTTAAAGAATTAAAAAATGTGAAAGAATATTTAAAAATTGAAAAAATGAAAAAAGTATAAAAGAATGAGAAAATATCAAGGAATGTGAAAAATGAAAAGAATGTGAAAAGTATAAAAGAATGGGAAAATTTTTATTAAGAAATAGGAAAAGCAAAGAGAGTTGTAAAACAAAAAATTAAAAAGCATTTATTAATTTCTAAATCAAGAGAAAGCATCTTCCCCACAACTGAACTCATGGGTGAGTGTTCGGAAGATGCTCCCTAGATCTTCTAGATCATACACTCTAGGTGGCTCACTTATCATTGTTAGTAATATAACTTTTTGATTATTTTTTGAGGTAATCTTGATGGTAATGGAATCTTGATCATCTAATTTCTTATTTTCTTTTCCTAGTGGTGTATGATTATGGTTTAATAGTTTCATTTTTGGGCTCTCATTTGGATTCATCTTCTTAGAATGGGAATTAATAAGTGAGTCAAATTGTTCAATGCATATTTTAGACACTTGAGAAATTTTAGTTGTTAACCATATGAATTATTTTGGTTTAGTGGTCCCTGCTATCTTTTGTGCACATAATTTCTTTTCACATTTTTTGTGGACTGGTGTAATGACTGTGTTGACATTTTGAATGGTTGGTCCATCATTGCACTCTTTGCTTTCAATAGTAATGCATGGAATCCATTACATATGTATGGATTTGGGCTTGTCTTCCTTAGAGATCTCAATAGATAAATCTCTCATACTTAACTTAGCATCAATTATGCTAAGCCATGCTCTCCCCATGATAATTGAAAATTCATTATCCCCATTTTTCACATTGATTATAAGAAATTCTATTGGATAAGACTAACCATTGATAGTGGACATCACATCTTCTATCTATTCCAAAGAATGGTGATAGATTGATTTGCAAGCTTCTACCTTATATTGCACTTCTTCAAGGATGGTAGGTTCCATGCTTGGTATGTTTCATAAGAGATCAAATTTACCCCAGAACTTGAGTCTAATAGAGCTTTACATGGAAAATTTCCAACTACTCATAGATAAATCAAATAAAATCTTAGATTAATTCTCTTCTTAGAGAGTGGCCCTACCTTTATTTAGTCTATGACTATTTCTATGAGCATGATAGCCTACATGTTTGTGTTTGACGATGTCGAAAGATTGTTGTTGGTAGGTGAATTTGATGTAGAAGAATCTTGTCTCGATGTATTTCTAATTCTACTAGCCTTTTTAGGACTTGTCTTAAAGAAAGGACATTTCTTCATTTAGCCCTTAGTGTTGTTAGTAAGATTATCCATTTGGATGTTCACTACCCTTGCAACTCTTCTCTGTTGTATTTGTGATGGTAATTCACCTTGCATAGTAGGTAGTGGAATTGGTGAAAAAGGATGAGTTGGATTTAATGGATCAGAAATTGGTGAAGGCATGTTTGGATTTGGATCTATCCTTGCTGGAATTGATCTATGGTACTTAGGAGGATAGTACTATGGAGTTTGCACGGTTGCATTTTCTGGTGAGATTGAACATTGAATTTAGTATCCATAAGGATCAGTTTACTAGTATGGATACTATTGGTGAGGTGGCAGCATGGCCCACCATTGGTGCTATTGCCACTACTAATGGTATTGCTCTTATGGCTATGGTAGAGCTCCACTAGGATAGTATGTTGGTTGGAAATTTTGCTTGTAGCTACGTTGGGGATAAGGTAACCTTCTAGGCATTTGTTTCCTAACAAACTTAGGATTCAGTGCATATGCTTCCATTTCTTGTAAATGTGTCATCATTGGACAACATCCATTAGGATGTTTGTACTGACACATAGCACATCCTTCCTTGTCAATGGAGTTGGTTTCTAAAAACTTAGCCACTATAGCCGCTTTAGCCCTTTGTCCAAGCTCTTTCTTATTTTTCTTATATTTTCCTTTTCTAAAGGCTTGTTTCATTTTTTCCTCCATGATCTTTAGTGTAGTTGCAAATTTTTCATGTACTGAGTCCCACATTTTCTCTACCTTTGTTGCAATATTAGTTACAATTTTTTGAATTGGTAGAGTCTTCTTTTTGATTACTTGCTCCAAGGTTTCCTCTTGGGTATTACAAACCCTTACATCTCTCTTTTTGATTGATGGGTCTTAGTTATACTCCTTAGCTGATTCTCTCTTTCTTTCTTCATCTTCTTCCTTTGCCACTTGATTAATTAATCTTTGGATGTGATGGATAGTCATTTCAAACAATCTACCCTGGGCATAAATCCCAAGTTTCTCCCTAGTTTTGTTTCGCAAGCCATCTATAATGTGCCTCAGTTGCTCCTTCTATGAAAATCCATGGCATAGACATTTATGCAGTAGTGAGTAGTATCTACCCATTATTGCATCAAGGGTTTCATGAGTCCTTTGCTTTCATTCTTGGATTTTTTAACTTAGTTAGACACTTGTGAGTAGGTTTGGTACTTGTCATTGAAAATCTCTAACATGGTACTCCATTGTTTGATTGATTTAGGTTTGAGTGATTAGTGACAACTCTCTATATCTTTCACAAGTATTCTTGGGAACAACTTTAACTTTTTTCAGTTACTTTCAATGTTCTATAGGGTGTAAGCATTATGGATATCTTGGAGGTGGTGTTGTGGATCAACATTATAACCACCTTCAAATCTTGACATGTTGTTTATATCAAGCCATTGGGTTCGGTATCCCTCAAGTGCTTGGTTGGAATGTGTACAACCTCTTGTATGCTGATCATGCTATGAGTTGTCATTAGGGGTTCATTATCTTAATTAGTTTTGTGCACTTGGTTGTAGTAGTTCCCCCTTCTTTGTTCATCCCTTTCATGATTTCTATGATCATTGCATCTGCATTGTTCATACACTTCATATTCCAAATTAGAATGTCTTGAGTAATTGTCATGATGATCATGGTGGTCATGAGTTCTCCTCTCTTTTCTATCATGGTCTTTGTACCTTTTCCTTCTTCTGTTAGAGTCTTCTGATGATTGTGAGGATGTAGATGAGGGAGTAGGAGAATGGTGCTAGCTTGTCCTCTGATGATGACTCTAATGTCCTTCTCTATGAGATCTAGCAAGAACTCTTGGCATTGAGTCCTACTTCTACCTTGAGTCTTTTGCCTTCCATTTGAGTATCTTTGCTAATTTGGAGTGTGGTTGATTCTTGATAGGTTCATCTAGTCGAATGATAGGAATTCATCACTGAAACTCATGATTGTAATGTAGTTGTTCAACAATGAATTCATCTCCATTAAGCTCCTCCAAGATAACAATAGAGTTAACTGTCTTTCCATTATCATGTTCATGTCTTATTTTCATGACATGGTCTTTCCTTGACTACTCATAAGTAGGTTCATATGGTTGGATCATGTATTTGGTTTCATGGTACCCTCCAAGTGCTTCACTTAGTTTCATCCCCTTGAGAGTAGTTTGGAGCATAATGGGTGCTAATTGCTTTGGTGGTAGAATAATGTTTCCTTGAAGATCTCTCCACCTAAGTTTCCTATCTTGATAAAATATTAATGTGGAATTAGAGTAGTAAGAATCATGATGAACATATGACATTCTTGTTTGCATCAGCATACTTCAGTCTTCTTCTTCATCTATTCTATCATTACATCCCTATAGTTCCTTGGCAGGTGATGTGGTATTCTTGTTTGAAGCCATGTTATGGTTTGAGACATTTTTTTAAGTGTTCTTATTGTAGAGTTATGAATGTTAAAGTTGAGTTCTGATACAATGAACTTTGTGAAATTAATTACTTAGCATACATTGTCTTGTCCCTAGCAATAACGCCAATGATGAGTGATGGAGTAACCCAACATCTAATCATACAAGTTATTAGTATTCATGCATAGCCTGATTGTAAGCTGTGGATGAGGCAATGTGATTATGCTAGTAATTAGTTAAAGTTCAAAATTTTTGTCTTCCCACATGAGCTAGTAAAACCTATGAGTATGGTTTAACTCATGGTGAGGTATATGATAATTGATGTTGTGTAGGCCATCTTACTCCTAGTAAACATAAGGTGAATGAAATTAGTTCCTACATCTAAGTAAGTAGTAAACAAATCTAGTCTATCTTAGGTGATGGATAACTATTCTTGATTCTCTACACATGTCTTGAACTTATGTAATCATTACTGGGATTACTAAGTACTTCGTTATTGGATGAGCCAAGTGATAATACTACTGGGTTACCAAATGATCACATGTTATGCTTGAAATCAATCATACCCATTTTGCTCAACAACAGTAAAAGTAAAGTTCATGGGAAAGTAAATAGTAACTAAGAAAATAGTAAATAGTAGTCTATGAAAAACTGGTAAACATTATTCTAAGTAAATAGTAAAGAAACAATAAAGAAACTAAGTGGATGTTGCAATGGTGAAAAGTAATCTTGATTGTTGTTCTTGTTCACACTTGTGTCCAAGTACAAGATGTTCAAATAAAGACTCTATACAATCATTAAACACCACATTGCAGGCACACACTACTAAGTACTTAGAATTAAAATCACTAAGATAAACTAATAGAGTTTCGATATGGTTTTTCAAAATTATTGTTTAGGTCATGTGCCTAAGTGTCATATTTATAGGTAGGCATGTGTCTTGTGATATCAGATATCCAATGTTGTAGCTTGTGCTCCGATATTGGATATGCGATATTGCAACCTTGATATTGGATCCTTCATATTGTTGCTGACAAAAATTTGATCTTATCAATGTGCTTTCAATTGGTTGTCATAATGTAATTCTTGGAAGATCATGAAACATTAACAATGATGCTAATTTTAATGATGTTAGGAATATTTGATCATTGGTAAGAGATGATGGAGTCCATGATTTAGATCTAATGATAGTTGAGCAATTGAGAAATCAATCCTCAATGAATGCATATTTGATTCTCTTAAGGGAGAGTAAATACATTAAAGAACATAAAGAGGAAGATATTGGTTTTGTTGTGGTGTCTGTAATTGCTTCTCATATAGTTAGGAAATATGATCTTGTAGTAACAATGAAGGGGTTGGTAAGTGATGTGTCAATAGTAGGGTAATAATAATAAAGAAATATAAATCAAAGTAGTAATAAGAAGGTAGGATTATAACCTAAATCAATTCATCACTTTAAAAGTAAATATGCATTCAAAGATATATAAATAACTAAAGTATTTTTATTTTTATTAGCAATCTCAATAAAATTGCTAATGTTGTAAGAAAATTACATAACCTTGATAACATAGTAATTATATAGTAGAAGTGAATTTAGATAATCATAGGTAAAAGCTTATTTCTAAGACAAATCTAGTGAAAAAATAAAAATATGAATGTTACCTATTAAGAAAATAACAAGTAAAACATGATCTATCTCTAGAATAAATCAAGGTTTTGCTATTTATAGGAAGAAATGGAATAAACTCCTTAGTTGCCAAAAGTTATCTTCTAACAAACATAAAAAATTTATATATATTTATTAAAAAAAATATAAAAAATATATAAGTAATGCTAATCTTTATTAAAACAAAAATATCAAATTTATTAGCAGTTATTAGATGCTCAACTACCTATTGGTTAAAATTGTAAAAGGGTTACTAAATTATTACAAGTTCAATAGTTAATCAACCATTGTTATTACATAATTTTCTTAAAGTATTCCATCTTTCCATCAATGTCCAGTTAGCAAGTCCATTGACATATCTGTTTGTTATAGTATGCATTTTCAACATTCTCTTTAGCAACATTCATTGCCCATGTTGTGAATTTCAAGAAATAATAAGAAATGAATTATACAAACCAAAATTCAAAGTAATTTAAGGTCATGTATACATATGGAAGTACAAAAAATTGAAGTGAAAACATGAAAATAAAAGAAAAAATATCAAAGACTAATAGAAGACAAGTTAGAATTTTTTTAACATAAGAGCAAAAGCCATGTAATTTCTATTTTATTTTTTAGAACATTTAAGACAAAATAGGAAACTCTATTTATTCTTTCCTTTATTAAAAGATTGATAGATGGATGTAATAATAGGATGGCCTCAATCGTACATGTTTCTTCAATTCCAAGCCCATTATCCATGAAAATAGACTTGTTCCTTCATTAGTTGTAATGACTCCATTAAATGCGTATAAATACATAGGCATATTATGTCATATTTTGATTAAGAGGCAACAACATTGATTTGATTACGAAATTTCTCTCTATATTTATCAAATTCATCACTTATTCATCAATTATTCATTTGTCACATTTACCAATTCATTAAAGTTTTTTGTATCATCATACTTCATTGCATTTTAGGAAGTTAAACAATAATATTTTGGGTCACTCTTGTGTACTATATTTCAACCACCAAATCCATTTAAATTAAGCTTAAATTTTTTAGAGAGGTATATTGTCCAAAGAGCTCCATATCAAGCATTTATGTAGCTCATAATTCTCTAATATCATTGAGATATTCATCTTACAAATTAGTAATTTCTATTCTTAATGCTAAATAGTTTTACTCAACACTCCTTTTGCAGGTCATATTTAAATTATCAAATAAATTTCAATAGATTTGAAATTTTATAAATTTATAGATTGTATAAAAGGCTTTCTAACAGTCCTACTATTAGCTTTAAATTCATCCAAATTGTAAAGATATTGTAGTAAAAAAATTAGAAAAATTTAGCTTTTTAATAGTTGGACCACCCACATCATTTGAAAAAATAGGTTGCAAAAAATTTGCAAACTAAAAAAAATATTTTAAAACTCCTTATCTCAAAAACCCAATAGTATCTTGTTGTCAAATCTATTCATACACTTGCATAATTGCTAAAACTAATTTGTAATATGCATCAAAATAGAATTAAAAATAAAATAAACATATATTCACATTCTTGCTCATCATCACCCCTAGAATCAAGGATTGTCCTTAGTAGCTAGTTAATCTAAAATATTTTTGTTGGTTTGGCCATAGGTAGTGGTGCTAGGCACTTTCCTTTCTTCTTCTCTAATTACAAATGTACCTACACAAATTACTCTTGTTACTAAGCTAGATTGATTGTAGTTTTATTCGTGTCTTTAGAGGTATCACTGAATAGTTGAATCCATTTTCAATAGTGTTAGTTTCAACTTTGATAGTTAGAGGTTTTACAATATAAATAGTTTTATGTGTAAAAATCCTTATATATTTTTGGATAAATGTAGTTTCTTGATTATATAGTAGGTATTTGATAATTTTTTATTGCTGCTTTATATGGTCTTCATATTAGGCTAATTTTTCTTGTTGACATTTAAAAATTCCTTTAACTTTTTTGTCTTCTCTTTCTTTTGAGGATTAAAAGATGTCAAGGTATACTTTGGAATTTAAGCTATGGTAATTTGAAGTTTTTTTTTTGGGTTGTAGGGATTTCTTAGTGTTCATTGGTTAAGTAAGGTTATTAGGTTTGGCTAGGGATGAATTGGGCTAGCTAAATTGGGATAATTGGTTTAATGAGTCTACACCAAATAACTGTTTGATAGTAATGGTTTGATATGTAAAGATCATCATACCAAGTTTAAAACGTTTTTTTGATGCATTAGAAAACATACAAAAATAGAAAAAGCAAGGGCATGGGTATTACAAAATAATTTAATTACTTTCATTTGGGATAGAATGGTTAAGAAAACATTAATAATTTCCTAGCTAACAAAAGCATGATAACAATGAACATTAGTGCTAATGCCACTTCACCTTCTATTCACAAGAATCAAATTGTTTCTTATGATCTTATTTGAAAGGAAAGCTTCATAATTCTTGATTTTATTGATTTTTATTCTATCATCAAATGCTCCTACACAATTTAGAAGTTTTTGAGTTGATTGTTTTTCAACTTGATGAGGTATATTCTCCTATAAGTTAAGTCCTCCCATTTTATGAATATCTAATAGATCTTAAATATTAGTAATTATAATAATGATAGGTTTTTTAGTAAAAATTTGTTTTAAATTTTCCTTAGCAAAGCTTTCATCATAGTTATAATAAAATTCATAAATGATCGATGCATAAAATTGTTCCTTAATATATAATCAATTGTTCCTTAATATATAATCACAATTCCTAGTTATGTTTTTTGATCCATGAAGAAAATTAATTTAAAGCTAAATTAGTTAGAATTTCTAAGAAGTCAGTTTGAATAATTACATTTGTAAAAGAAAAGTGAGGCATTGAAATTTTAAGATACACAAAGATCCTCCATTTTATTCTAATATAGTCCTTTGTAGATGTGTAACGAGAATTTTAAAAATATTAAGAAATTTAATTTCTAAAAATGCTATATGTCAATTCCTTGCAAAAAATGCTGATGATGTTCAAATGTAAAATTTGAGATTTGGAATGCATACCTTTAAATTACACTTTAGTATCCATGGTTTGTTAGTTATCCTATAAACTGGTTAGTTGATACTAAATATCTATAATTTAAATGAAATATGAATAAAATTTTTTTTACTTATAGTTAAAGAAATATTAGAGTTTTTAAGAGGTTCTTGAGTTATTGGAATGAAACATTAAGTAGGTTTTGATATAATCAAGAGCATCTTAATTATGTGAGAAGTGTTTAAGAGAAACTCAAGAAAGGTTGAGTGGACTTTAGAAATATGATACAATTTTGAAGAGAATAGAGTTGAAGAGAATAGAGGAACACAGGGATCTCAAGTTGGATTATGAATGGAGAAGATTGAATTCAAGGGTACTTGAGTATCTTGAAAGGATATTGAGGAGCAAAGATATAGGTAAGTTAAGCATAGTGAAGTGAATGTTCTTTTTGAGTAACAATGGCTAAGTTTATATACTCTATGACATGTACCAAGGGCTAATGTGTTATTAGTAATTCAACATGTGAAATCTCCTACTTAATTAACCTAGTTATTCTTCTTTTTTTTTCTTCAGGTGTATCGCTCAAGGCTAGAGCTCAAGGGGATCTCAACATAATCAAGAGGTGCTTGTCCTTTCGAGAATGTTGAGGCATTATTAAGTGGTACTGAAGTTAGAACTAAAGTTCTTATTCGAGTTCTTAGAATGTAGATTCAAGATGATGTTAAGAATAGAAAATGTCAAAGAGGTCTCAAGACTATAGGTTCAAAGTGTATTAAGGAGTGGATTGTTCATTTGTAATTACACTAATAAATTAGAAAATGAAATGTTTATAGTAGTCAAGTCTCAAGTGGATCCTACCATTCATGTTATTTTACATGCATGCACACGTTATTTCTTTCACTTTATGCATACCTAGATTAGTTCATTAATTTGATGCATGTTCAAGATTGGATCTATAGTGATATGTGTGATGCATAAATAAATTATTGGAACTTCTAGATGGTTTCAAGGTGAAGAGCTCAAACCTAGGTAATCTAACTCTTAATCATTAAAATAATTATTTAAGTTAATTTAAAAAGTGATTTTGAGAGGGTTTCTTCACTAGAATTCTTTGTAATGAGAGTCTTAATAATGTGGTGTACATGCTTGTAGTTCTAGCACCACTGTATGGTCTATGTTGAATTATGTTACAAATTATAATTAGTATCTAGATGATTGGTATGGTGTGTAATGGAGACACCAAGGATGGATTTCTAGTTTCCTATGTATGGATGAATCTTTGTGACATTTGCATGCTTTCAAGGGCTAGACTTCCTAGAAAAATATATGATGTTTTGATTGCTGTGTATTAGTGTCTATTTTCAATGTATAGTTTTTGTGATGTTTAGCATCACAATTTTTAGCCTACATGTTGTTGGGATATGTGAATGACTTGTTAGGTATTTGTGAATTTCTTCCCTTCATATCATTTTCATGTAGTTATGAGTAGTATGCAATTCATAAACAGGTTGTGGATGGGACACATTATGGTTTAGGGAGTCTCAAGATTCATGATGAAGTTGCAAAAAATTATAAAATAAATTATAGTAGATACTAGAGGTTGTGATTGTCAATGCAAGTTGAGAAAAGTTATGATCATGTTGAGGTTTGATTATGGTGGGTTCAATTTCCATTTTTATTTTTCAGCATGAGCTATGCTTAATTGTTGAGCTATGGAGGCAAGGACATGGTTAGAAATATGTATCGGTAGCATGCTATGTGCAAGTCATGATAGGGTCTCAACACATTCAAACTAAGGATTAAGAACTTACAAAAGGGGTTGAATAAGTTTCCCAAATTAAAAATGCACCAGCCATATAAAACACACCAAAGTTTACATGGTTCCCCAACTTGGGTAGTCCACACTTAGAGGGTAGATTCCTTGCATACCTTTTGACTTTTTTCCTTCAAAAAATGGTTTGAAGGGCTTCACACCCTTTATAAGCTCTAAGCTTTGCAATGGAGTGCTTTATCATCATGAAGCCACTCAATCCCATAATGTCCCAACAATCTTAGAATGTGGTTTCAAGGATCTCATAATCCTTAAACAATTGAACTTTTCTCTAGAGTGTTTTGAGATTGCAAAACCACTTAATCCCTTAGGATTCTAACAAGCTCAATAGGGATGCCTTCTCGCAAGAAGCAGATCAACCCTACAGTGCTACAAGAAACAGAGAAAAATGCAAGGAAAGAATGTAACTAATTTACAAGTCCTTGCACTTTGAGGCTTAGTACAACATACAACCAATGAAATGAAGCTATAATGAATGAAAAATACAATAGCATAGAATAGAAAATTGAGAGCTTGAATGTGAATAGTACCTTTCACAATTTCCAAGATTTTGGTATCTTTTTATAGTCTCAGAGTTTCTGAAAACTCCTAGGAATTCATGTAATAGCTACCAAATGGCTAGTGTAGACATCTTCTTCAAGGTTGGAATACATACCTAAGATTGGCCTCAATTCAGGAGAGACATCTCACTAGAAAATGGAACATCTTCTATGGGACATCTCTAGGGAGATGTCTACTCTGAGATAGAGACATCTACTATTTTTGGGAGATGTCTCCTCAACTTTTGGACTCTATCTTCTAAGGATTTCTCCCATAAATTTACCTTCTTGCCATTTCTTGAAGCATCTTCTTTTGATTTGTAGTATTTATTTTTGTCCATGCTCATCCATGCTTTCATCTTGGTCCATATAGTCTTCACTTTGGTATCTTGTTGTAGAGCTTGTTTTCTTGAGTTCTCATTCATGCCCTGCAAGATCATCACACATTACGAACAATCTATGTTCTCCATTTTCCTTAAGGTTTTGACATACCAAAAGGTCAATAATCTCCTCCTTTTTAATGATGTCCAAATTAAGAAATGGGTTAGTATATCCCACAGATCAATTGAGTTAAGAATGATGAGAGATGAAAGTCTGGTCATGTAAATAATGCATCCTTAATATAGCATAAGTTCAATACTTGTGAATTTTTGGCTGAGGACATTATGACCTAGAAACAAGAACATTAATACCATCATAATGTTAGAGTTGTTTAAATATGCCCACTCATGTATTTTTTTTGAAGGAAGATTTATTCATGTAATAAGTCTATTCAAACATATATATATATCATAGAATATGTCCATGTGGTTATTATCATTTAATACCAATGTTGCCCATAGATCACAATCACACAAATCACATATCATAGAAATAGGCCAGACATAAAATTCTCTCCCTTTTTGGACGTCATTAAAAAGGAGTGGAGCCTTACAACAAGCAGATAGATCAAAAGATAGTTAAGAAATATACATTCTTCATCAAAGTAAAACCTCATAAAAACATTTTCAATACATTTTCATCATCACAAAACTTTCATATAAATAAGCACATACATACTCACCTGATAAAAGATATATCAATTTTTTAGATCAAGAGATAAAGCAATTTCTAAGATGTTTACATTGATCACATGTATCTTAGAGGAGCTTAAGGTATATTATCCATTCATTTTCTAAATTCCCTAAGAGGTTTTCATAATTTTAGAATAGAAGTGTGAGTAGTTCATCTTACTTCAATAGGAATAGTTTACTTCATATTAACAATAGTGAACTTAAGTACTCAAAAGAATATATATTCAAAGTATGCTAAATATGTTGTACTAGCTTAAAGATATATTCAAATGAATTCCAAATACTTTCATAATTGATGATTACTCTTAGGTAACAGAAATTTTAAGAATTGAATCAAAAAAATTTTGCTCTTTTACCTTCAATTTGTATCAAATGGATATACCTTATATCAGATGGAGAAGATCTTTATACTTTTCCCAAGTATTGATGGTTCATAATAATTCATGAGGTGTAAGCTTCCTCTATATATGTGCTTATCTTTTTCATTAATACATTTAGCACATGTAGCTATTTTTTTTCATAATCTTGCTTATTCAAGAATATTGAGTAATCCAATGGTGTTTTATAGAAAGAAAAAATATTATAAAATGATTATTAGGCATAAATGATAACAAATTTGTCTTTCTTGATCATCCAATTATGCCTATCTTTATCATTTTTCTGCAAAGCTTGGTTGAAACTCTCATGTTAGTAGCATTTTATGATGAATGTGAATGCAATGTCATTCTTGATTCTAAAATTCAGATATTCTTCAAGAATAAAACTCTTTAAGGATATGTAAACAACTAAATAGTTCATGAGATAACATGAGAGTTAGCCATACTACTTTGATTTATTTTTCTATGAATTAAGATATATGTTTTCTTTGATGAATAAAGAATTCATAAGATATTTAAAAACTGATCCATATTAATTGACCCATATTTTAACTAGAAAGCAAGGAAATAAAGACTTACCATGAGTTACCTTACTTGTTTGTTGATGTGAGAAAAACTAATGAAGTTTGAGATGAGGTCCTCTATCATGGAGTACCTCCTTACCCTTTGATTTTCTTTCATTAGTCCCTTTACTGATGTCTTTAATATTGTATGATAATCCTTCTTATTCATGCTCTACAAGATAGGAGAATATATGGTCATTTTTTGTATCATCCATTCTTCTAAAGATTTTTTGAACTCTTAGTCCATTCTTTTTCCAAGTTGTTGCATCCTACAAGATACACTCACTATGTTCCTTTTGACAAGACCAAGCATCATTGTTATTTTTTCCAATATGAGGATGATAATAATCTTGTTTATGTCCACCATTTTTACAAACATATAAAGTGTTTTCTTCATGAATCGAGTTGTCAAACCTAATTATCTTGAGCTAGTGCCAGTATCCATTTGGGAAATTTTTTCCAAGATTTTACTTCTAGGTTCATTGTCATTATTTTCACTGACTCCTTCTTCTTGAGTATCCTTGCATTTCTATTTTTCAATAGGCCCATATAGCCTTCATTTTTCCATCTCATTGTAGATCTTATTTCCTTGAGTTCTCATTCATGCCCTGCAAGATCATCACACATCATAAACAATCTATGTTCTCCATTTTCCTTAAGATTTTAACATACCAAAAGGTCAACATAAACATGGTTTCTAAGAAGTTATGCTTGGCTAGTATGAGATGCATCAAAGATGTAACCTCTTCAAGGTAGCTATTATGAGTATAGTGCAATTTCTTCTAGGTCATAGTCTAGGTCATGCCACCTATAAATATACATGATGAATGTCGAAATTCCTACAATGAGTCTTTATAGAGTTACTATGAGTGAGTATCTTTTAATACAAATATGTTCTTTATGCTTTAAGAATTAATAAGAATTACTTGTTATGATCTGTATGTGTTAGGAATGGCTAGCCTCATCTCACATTGTGGCTTTTTTTGGTTAGGGTCAATTATTGAGTTACATGGTATTGTATGGTGTTATGTCATTCCTGTATGTTTGGTCTTATGTTGTAAAGCATTATGATTGTGAAATCCTGGTGTTCTAGAGCTATGAACCTTTGATTTATTATCTATTTTTATTCTTATTATTTAAGATTAATGCTATATTTTGTTATCTAATGATATATTCTACCTTGCTATGGTATGCAAATATCCCTTCTTTTATGCTATTGAGATTTGAGCTTGAGACCTCTTAGTTGTTATGCATCTTAAGGTTTGCAATCTTGACCCTTTTCTTACATGTAATACTTTGGTATTTTCATATTATTTTATCTTTTATTTTTATTTGGACTTATTTTGTGATGATCTTAACTATCTCTTGTCACTCCGAAGTTGGATAGGGTGGAAGGATGGTGGTACCCATTATTGGTACTTTGTTAATGATTAAATTTATATTTTTCATATTTTATTTTATTCCAAGTTTTTGGAATAAAATAAAAATATGATTATGAGACATGTTAATGGATATTTGAGGTTTATTATAGTGAATATTTTATTTCATCTTGGAACCCATTCTTGGACATATGACTCATTATGATACTTTCTTTGTGACTTTAATCCATTGTTAACCATTGGATCCTTGTGTAGAAACATCCTATTCCATTTTTAGAAAATAATTATTAAATCTTTATTTTTGACATTCCCAAATCTTTCCTTTTGTGCCTATAAATACTTGGTAATGCTAGCTCTCTTAGCATCAATTATGCATTTTTCTCTCTGTAATCTCCTTCTCACAGTTGTGCTTGGTGGATCTCTTAGTGATTTCTAGATTTGAATCTATTCTTGTTTAGTAGAGCTTTGATGATTAGTGTCTCAAGGCAGAGGAAATGTTCTTGATTCCATCAATTCTAATAAGTAGCTTACTTTTTTGTACTTTTTTTTCATTATGATTTAAATTGTTAATGTAATTCTATTGCTTATGTTATTAATCTAATCTTGGTTTTTGATGATTTATTCTGTAATTCACTATTTAGGTGATTTTTGACTTTGCGTTTTGGCTTAATCTTTTTGTTGCACCATATTCTCCCAGTGGTGGTGGCATTTTTATATATTTCAACTTGGCTAGGTTTGCAATGAAATTTTTAATGCATTTGTGACATGTTTTTCAAAGTAGTGCTTTTTCCTTACCATCAAGCAAAAATGATCTGTTCGAACAACAGTGACTAGTGGATATTTTAGACATGTACGGTCATGTGTGATGTGTTAGAAGCACTTTGGTAGCCATTTAAGGAAACATAACTCACTAATACATGACTTATTATCTATTGGTAGGTATTGTAGTGATTACATACTGATCATATGGGCTTGGAGATTAGAGTTGAGTTAGTATCATGCATCATTTAGTATTTTTTGTTATTGGTCAAGAAGTTGTGAAGTATCAACTAATGAAATTGGCATGAGGGAATGATGTTTATGGTAGTCTGAGGAGCTAGGATCTTAGGATAGTTATAGGATTGATACTAGTCATGGCATAATTCAATAGTTAGTATGGACATGCATGTGGATTTATAATCCAATAGATCTATTAGGCCTTATGAGATATTAGTTGCCATAAGGATGAATGAATATATGATGCCTTATGAGATTGTAAATTTCCATAGAGACTCAATGTGTTATGTATTATATGTATGTGAATATATGATGCCTTGTGTGTTTTTGACTTGCCAGATAGGCTAGATATGTTATGTGTTATATGTATATGGATATATTACATATTATGGAGTTATGGCTTATCATAGAGGCTGGATGTGTATATGTGTGTTATATGTGGATAATTATATGATGCCTTGTGGGGTTGCAACTTTTCATAGGGCTTTTATGATTGTGGAAATGCTTGTGGGATTGCAACCCCTTGGAGGCATAGATGACCTATGTAATGTGTTTGTACATATGATGATTTTCTTATTATGTATGAGTGCTAGTTGTGTTATGCATTATGATCTCTTAGAACACTAGGTGCTAGGAATAGATGTTGTGTATTGTGTTATACATGTGCTTATACATGTGCATGATAGTGTATTTGTCATGAATGAACTTTGTTGTGCATTTTCTTGGATTATGCCTATGATGTTCATCTATATTATGCTTATAGATAATGATTTCTTGAAGCATAGATTACTAGGGAAATACAATATGAATATGTGATGTTGATTGCTTATGGTTTGAGCACAAGTGTTATTATGCATACATTAGAGTTTGTGATGTATGGTTATGCTATTATTCTGGGCTATTAACTTGATGATTTTTTAGTCTTATGATGATGGTATGCCACATCACATCCTAGAATTTAAATTAAGAATTTTCATGATTAAATTACAAAAATCTTATTACTTTGGGTATGTGATGTCATAATGCTTATAAACTAAGAAGAATCAACCATAAGAATCATTTAACTTAAACATCAATGTGCATGGTATAAATTAAAAATTTACATTAGAGTGCATATAACATTAATTTCCATAATCATAACATAAACCATAATTTCAAAAGAGATGATAATAAAATCTATTAGTACATTAGTTTTAATACATCATGTTCATCAATTTTTAAATCTAAAAATAATTAAAAATTGAATAAAAAGGAAGAAAATTCATGGATCATGCTTTAATAACCATTAAGCTTCTAGCTCTTACATCTAATTCTACATACAGTCATGTAGGAAGGCTTAAAAACCTTCTAATGGAGCTAACCATCTTAGTATAATTAAAATAAGCTATAGGATGAAGCCACATGCTACACACAAAAGTAGTATATCAAGATCCATGAAATAAGAGTTCTTAATTAAAGCCAAAATCATGGTGTCACACAAAATATTAAGAATATTAACTAAGATTACTATATAAATTGACCATCCTTAAGGACTAATTGTCTAATAAAAATATCACCTATCTTGGATGTTGTTAGCGATCCTTCTTAAGAACTAGTTGATCAAGCCTCATCTAATCTTGGATGAAATCAACTTTAGAAATAATCCATTATGGTTTACCTATTCTTATTATTCTAAATTATGAAATCAAAGAATCAACTATGTGATCACAAGTAATGTGAGTAGGTCATTGTAGTGAACTAGTCCTCCTACAATGCTTGACCATTATCATAGCCTAAGCATAATCACATGCAATGTGGGTTAAGTATGGTATCCAACCATAACCTTCATAATGCCTATTCATTAATATATGGTCTAGAATACTCAAGGTTCAATCATAGTCAATGTGGAATTAGTGCTAGAGCTCAACCTAGATTTTTCACAATACTTACCCATTGATCCCAACAAATCCCTAATTAAGAGGTTGAAATATCAAAGAATTACATTTATTAAAATACCATAGGTCATGGATGGTTTTGAGAGTATAAAAATGAAAGAAAATGGATGAAATCTAGAGACCACAAATTGATTACAGGTTGGCCATGACTTGTGGTCTATCATGAGAGGCAAGCCATGACTCATGGTCCAGTTGTGGTGAATACCATGATGCTAAAATAAACTAAGGTACTTTTCATTAACTATTTTTTCATAACCATGAGCCATGTCCAAGTTTTATTCTAGACCATAACCTTGTGATAAATCATGTTGTTTTATAGGCTAACATTCAATATTGAGGATTTGATATCTTAGCCTCGACATTAGAGCCTTGATATCAGATCTCATGCTACATTATTAAATATCCAATATCACAAGATGTGTGAATACTTACAAATACAACACTTGGGCACACTATCTAAAGAACTTTCATTTAACCCATAGGTAGAATTCTACAGTTTTGTTTCATAATTTTAGCGATAGAATGAATGACAGCAGTGTGTTGTTGAGTAGTTGTATGGAATATGTATTTGAGTGAAGTGTACTTGGGCATAGTTCATGTTCATAAATAAAGATCTAGATTGCTTTTCATCATTGTAGCATCCACCTAGCTTTACTGTTTTACTTAGCATATTTTTTACTATTTTCTTAGTTTAATCATTTACATTTCCAAGTACTTTACTTTCTTGTTCATTAGCAAAGTGGAATGAGTATGATTGGTTTCAAGTGTTTAAGTGTAATCATTTGATAATCCTAGTAGTGTTATTGCTTGTTTCATCTAGTAGCATAATGCTTGGTAACCTAGTAATGGTTACATGAGCCCAAGATGTGTATGTTAAGCTAAGATTGGATAATCATGACTCTAGGCTAGAGCAGATTTACATTACCATCTTTACTTAGATTATGATTAAATTTCATTATCAATTATGTTAATTGCTAGGAGTAAAATGGGCCTAATGTCACCAATTATCATATGCCTCATTTTGGACTAAACCATACATGACAAAGCTACCACTAGTCCAATTGGGAAGATAGCATCTTGTAGTCAATGCTTAACAATCTAGATTCCACAACTAGCCCCATCCATGAAATTTTACTAGATTGTGTGTGAGCGCTTATGATTCATATTGTTGGATGTAGGGGGTACCTACCACTCATCATTAGTGTCATTACCAGGAATGGTGCTAGTTATCTAGATTAGTTATATTATAAACAATCACTATAAATGTATTAATGATTTATCTTTTAGAAAATATTAATATTTTAAGTCACATTACAAATCATGTCTGCTTCACATAGGACCAATAAAGCATTGTATGATGAAAACACATAAGAAAAATGGTAGGTTCTATATTGAAGAGAATTGGAGTGAACAACCTAAAGCAGGGGTTTCATATGCTCATTAAGACCCTTACTAGACTCAAAGACTACATTCAACTAATGTAAAAAATCCGTGAGGAGATGGAGTAAGTCCTAGAACAAGGAGGGTCTCAAGGCCTAGGACCTCCTATAAACCTAGAAAAGATAAATCAAGGGACCATGGGGAAAGATATAGGAGCCATGATCATTCTCCTAGTTCCCCATCTTCCTCTTCCTCTTCAATGTTTAGTTTTAACAAAGATGAACGTAAGTATAGAAATAGAGATACACTAAGGGGTCAAGACAAAGATAGAAATAGAAATAGATGAGATCATCATAATCAGAAAAATAGAAATAGAAATTATCACCATGACATGTTTGATGATGACCCTTGTTGGCTATTATGAGCATGACACAGATAATGAGGTAGTTAGAATACCCCATGGGCATCAAAGGAAAATTCACATCGAAAGGCTTGATATGAATAACATCCCTAAATTTTTGGGATGCTATAATTCTAATCCACAACATCACTTACAAGCCTTCCATGATGCATGCACCTTGTAGAACATCGAGAGTGAGTGACAAAAGATTAATCTCTTTCCTAGGACACTAATAGATAAAGCTGAAAGTTGGTATAGATTGTTGGAACTAAATTCAATATACCAATGGTTCATGATGCTAGAACTCTTCAACAAAAAATAACAAACCTATGTGAGAGTATCCAACTTGAGAAAACAAATCCAAGGGTGGAAGCAAGAAAATCATGAACCCTTGGATGTGGCCTTGGATAGATACTATTTGGTACTACATAGATGTCCAAGTCATGATTTCTCTCAAAAAGAGTAGCCTTTCCACATCATAGATGGGCTTAATAACCAGATGAGAGAGACCCTTGAGATTTATGCCCAAGTTCAGTTATTTGAATTAAAAGCCCATCAGATACAAAGGCTAGTTGAGCAAGTGGAAAAATAAGAAGGAGAGCTATGTAAATGAGAGAGTTTAGAGGAATATAATTGGGATCCAACTCTTCAAAAGAAGAGGATCAATATCTATGATGAAGTAAAAGAGGTAGATTTTGATGAGGTGATTTTACAACAAACCTTGCCAATACACAAGTCTATCACCAAGCTTGAAGAAATGATAGATAAGACGTGGTAGTTGGTGAGTGAAAAAGTTATAAAACAAGAAGAGGAAAAAGAACAAAGAAGCAGGTAGGAACACTTACTAGCAAAAAGGGAAAATAACTGTAGTAGAAGAGGCTATATATTGAACCACAGAAGAGGATGATGGATGTGACATCTACCAATATGACCAGCCAAAGGGCTATTGCCTAGTTATGTTACATCTACAAGAGTTTGGAGCTTTTTCTTTGAATCCCAAGTTCGTACAAAAGCAAATGCCTAGGAAATTACCTTACTCACAAGGTAATTATAGATAATCCTACCACAAACCATACTATTTCAATGGGATGTCTTATTAGCCTCAACACCACTATCAACCATAGTGGCAAAACCCACACTCATGGGGGATGCCATTGACAAACTAGCAATATCCTTATTGCTAGCCCAAACCCGTGTGACTATTATGTTCAACAACCTATTTCTCTAGATGGTTCTACTTAATCTACCTCAAATCACTACTAGCACTCTCCTAAATATAAAAAACCTACAACATCCCCTATGGAATCACCATCTCAAAGCTCTTATCCTCCATGACATCCTCAATATTCTCATACTTCGCTCCACCAGATGTCACCACCAACAACACAAGAAGGATGGGCACCACAACATCAATGGAAGAATGCCACTTGTGGTATGAACATACAAGTAAATGATAATGTTAGTAGATCTTAGCAAAAGTCTTGAAAATGTCCTTTCTTTAGGATAGTTTCCACACTTGAGCATAAAACTTGTAAGCCTATTGGCTCATCAAAACCAACACAAGACCAACCTAGTGCAACACCTTTCCTCACCAAAACAATGTCTTCCAATCCTATGATAGGGCCAACAACAATTACCACTCTAATGAAAAATGTAATAAATGAACTTATCACTATGGTGAGACAAGTAATTGCATGCATTACTACTGGAAAAGAAGGGTGTAGATGTGGATTGGTCTTCCAAAATGTCAACACTATCATTACACCAACCCATAACAAATGTGAAAAGCAAGTGTGTGTACAAGAGAGAGTAAGGGCCACTAAACTAAAAGACACGTAGTGGCCAAGAACTAAGAACTTTCAATTATCCAAAACATGCATGGACCAATTTGAACCGCTTATTAATTTCCATTTGAAGAAAATGACCCCGACTAAGAACTTACAAATGAAAATACTAAACCACAATCATACAATAACAGAAAGAGGAACTAATGACTTAAATGATCAAAAATCAATTCCCATAAAGATTACATGGGATGATAATTGAAAAACTAAGTCACTAAGGATGGTAAGTGAGAAATCTCAAGTGTATGATCTACAGGAACTAGGGTCCATTTTTTGGACACTTGCCTATGAGTTCAACCATGGGAGAGATACCAATCATGATCAAGAAATTAATAAAAAAATTTCAATCCTTTTGTTTTACAATTTCGTTTTGATTTCTAATTTTTTGTTATGCCTTTTCACATTTCTTACTAATTTCCACATTCTTTAATATCTTTTCATTCTTTATACTTTTCTATTTCTTAAACCATTTGCAATTCTTTGATATTTTTTGCTTCTTTTTAATCTTTTTCATTCTTGATATCTTTTACAAATTTTCATACTTAGTTTACATGCTACTTGTACATATTTCTATTAATTTTTAATATAAAACATTGAATAAAGCAAGATGTAGTCCTAATAAGGTGAAGGTTTCTCTATGTTATCAAATCATAAGGGACTAATTATTTGTATAGTGAGACCACATGATCCATCCATCCATTCCAATAATAAGAGGTTCTTATCATGGCCATAATGCTATTCTTTCCATTATCAAACTAAGAATAAGCCTGTGATCATTGTGCTTGGACAAAAACATGAAGTACCAAGTGGGAATGTGAAGGGTGTGACATCAAGGGCACTTGTGGAATATCTTAGAACTACATCCTTGTAGATCTAACAAAAAATAGGAGTACAAGTACAATAAGTGCTACCTTACCATGTCACTTGAAAGACATGTTACCCATACTTGAAGGTAGGTGACTTTTTAGGAATTTCAAAAAATAGAATGGGATTTAATGAATAAAATCCTCCCTTGGATAAACCACCAAGTGATGATACTCCTTGCAACTATGATAGTCTTATGGTTGTCAATCTTAAAGGTGAAGCAATGTGATGTCACTAGATAGTGGCATGGACTTGGTTTGAATCTTGGGCAGAAAGGATAATAACTACTTTAACCATCAATAACACAAAAGAATATATTATGCCTATGGTAAGATACCTCATGTCCCAATTTTAGCAATCATTTCTATAGTCCATCTCATCTCACTATATGAATAACTATAACTTGTGGTTTTGTGTAATATAGTGTAATTTTTCCCACCTAGTGATACTAACATGTGTGTTTTTCTAGATAGGTATGCATTACATTCAAATCTTTGAGTGCATAAGGACAGTTTGAGGCATGGTTATACAAGGGTAGAAAAGGCTAGAGCTTGCTTTGGGGAGGATCCACTTGTATAACTCTTGTCTTTCATACTTGCCAAGAAATTCCACATCATCTTGTGCCTTCCAAAACATATAATAAACTTCCCACATCATCTAATAATCTATTTGTACATCAGAAATTTATTATCCATTTATTATCCATATCATAAAATTTCATTGCTCAAGATTCCTTCTTCATGAACCTTGAATGCTAACATGTTGAAAATTGTGTATCACTCATGGTCCATAATCCTCTAGACAAGCATTATATCCTTCAAAGATTTCATTCGACTCATTTTTTCTAAGAAAAATCAATGAAAAATTTGAATTTTTTAATGGTGACATCATAGTAATGATGTCGTAGGAACCTACGATGTTATGCATATAAAAATAGTATATATACATGTGGGAGTTAGTAAGGTAACCAAGGGTATGAGTAAGGTAAAGAACTATTAAAAATTGATAGGAACATCCTAATAATTTCAAACCCTTGTTGATTATAGATGGTCCTGAAGAGGATACCAGATGGAGGACCTTCATAACATAAGAGCAAAAGACTAAGAGGTCATGGAAGAGGCTGAGCGGGGAAACAAATGCCATAAGTAAAACATGTAGAGAAGGAGGCTCAATCATACAACATTCATGAAGAAACTTCTACTATAGAGCACTCAACCCAAGAAGAGGTAGAAATTCCACAAGCACCTAAATAAGGAAATTACCTCATAGTGTCACTAGATTGCTTCTAGTCCATCCAAGAAGATCAATCATGTCCACGATCATCATGGAATTGAATTTTGGTCCCTTTATGGAATTCTCTCTAGAAGTAGTGAAGATGCAACTCTAAGCATCTCCATTATGGTTCACACTAACCAACAATAGTAAATGAAACTTAGGAGAAACCTACCAATTCTAGTAGAACAAATAGGCTAATGTCATAGTGAAACTTGAAGGAGTATCTTTGTCATACTCAGTAGAAAGGACATATAGAAAAAGAAGATAGGGATAGAAGAAAAGAAGTTTTCTAGAAGCTTGATGACAAAGGAAAGAAGCTGATAGAAGAGTCACCATTGCCCAAAATATGAACTACATCAAGCCACTTCAAATTTTATGTTTTTTTGGTTTTGTCATGTAACTATGTCATTTTTGTACACATCACTGCAGCACTCAGAGTTAATAAATAATCCTATACCTTTCCAATTGTTTTGTAAAGAACTTGTTCTTCCTTTTGTTCACTCGAGGACAAGTTTTCATTCAGTTGTGGGGGTATGATAAATCATGTTGTTTTGTAGGCTAAGATATTAGGCATATAATATCGGAGCCAATCTTATATCAGGGATCTGATATCTTAGCCCCAATATTGGATCTCATGCTATGTTATTGGATATATGATATTGCAGAATGCATGCCTACCTATAAATATAGCACTTGGATGCATGATCCAAAGAAATTTCATTCCACACTTAGGTAGTCTCTTGTAGTTTTGTTTTGTAGTTTTAGTGATAGAGTGAATACCCACAATGTGGTGCTAAGTAGTTGTACAACATATTTATTCGAGTGAAGTGTACTTGGGTACAATTCATGTCCATAAATAGAGATTGAGATTGCTTTTCATCATTGCAGCATCCACTTAGTTTTATTGTTTTACTTAGCATATTTTTTATTATTTTCTTAGTTTAATCATTTACATTTCCAAGTACTTTACTTTCTATTTCATTAGTAAAGAAGAATGAGTATGATTGGTTTTGGGTGTTTAAGTGTAATCATTTGGTAATCTCAATGGTGTTATTGCCTGGTTCACTGAGTAGCATAATGCTTAGTAACCCAGTAACGGTTACATGAGCCCAAGATGTGTACGGTAATCCAAGACTAGATGCTCATCACTTAGGCTAGAGTAGATTCACATTACCATAATTACTTAGATTTAGGATTAATTTTCATTCTCAATTATGCTTATTGATAGGAGTAAAATGGGCCTAACATCATCAATTATCATATGCCTCACTTTGGACTAAACCATATGTGACAAAGCTACCACTAGTCCAAGTGGGAAGACAATGTCCTATGATCAATGCTTAACAATCTAGATGCCACAAATAATCCCATCCATGAAATTCAACCAGATCATGCGTGAACGCTTGTGATTCGTATGGTTGGACGTAGGGGTACTTGTCACTCATCACCTCACCATGTGTCATGGTGAATATCATAACTCAAGAAATGCACACCTTAGCTTGGGTTTCAAGGTAATGTAAAATCATGACTCATGGATTAGTTATGATCATAGATCACAATCTTGTCATGACTCATGATCTCTGCTAACACCTTCACCATGAGTCCTAGTAAACATATCATGAGTCATGGTGATAAAAATGTCACTAAAAAACTATTGAAAAACATAAGAAAAAGAAGGGGATTATCATGAAAGTAAAATCAACATTATAAATATGAATAAAGTTGAGATTACATCATCATGAGAAATACATAAACATAAATTTGTAATGAATAAGATGAAATAAATTGCAACACAAAAAATGTGAGAGCTTAGAACCAATTGCTCTACCTTCACAAGATTAAAAGGCCTACAATAATGAGATCAGATCTTTTGAAGCCTTAGAAAAATACTAGGAATTAGTAATGAGAGGTATAGACAAAAAAAAAAAAAAAAGAGTAAGATAATACCACATGACCCTAGCTTTATATACAAGCCTAGGGTTTTAAAGTTAATACTAAAACAATAGTTCATAGTAGCAAATATAATTGGTAAATTTCTAAAAAATTAGAAAAGTTTATCAAGATCCTAGGAAATATTAGGATGTCCAGGTTCACTTTAGAAAAATAGTAGAACAAATATTTAGAAAGTTTTATAAAAGTGTCATATTTTTCCAAAAACATTAAACTAATAGTTCACAACATTTACCGCCATCTCAGCAACCTATTCTTAGCAAGAAAACATGAAGAAATTAATCATTTTTAAGTATAAATTTGAAAAGCTAAATAAAATAATATTTTATAAAAAGATAATAGGAATGTTCAAAATAAGATTAAAAAAATATTAATTATTAAAGTAATAAAAATTTATAAAAAGGAAATTTTAATAAAAGGTTATTAGAGATTCCAGGATTTATAAAAGATGTGACTCAAATAAAATATTTATAAAAAGATCATGAGATTAAATCCTCAAAAAGTACAAATAATATAAGTCATATTTGAATCCAAACCATAGTTTAATGAAAGATAGATAAACATAAATCATGGATTAGGAACATGAGGTATTACATGCTAGATGTTTGGTATTTGATGGCTTTAAGTGTATCTTGTGATGCGATGTATCCTTATAGAATATATGGTATGGGATGTATTAACCCTATTGTAGGTTTATTAGTGACTTCTTCACACCTCACCTCTAGTACAACATCATACTTCACATCTAAAAGGAATGTGTAAAGACTTCCATTTAGTCTTGTACCAATCCCTTTATATGCAGGTGATGCAACTATGAGCTCAGGAGACTAGTAAATGTGAGGGAGGTGATGAAAGCTTTAGAACCTTATTCATATGTTTCATGTTGCATGTTTTCCTACATCTGATGAATGTATTTGCTAATGGTATAGGACTAGACTAATTGTGAGCTATGGCTCTTAGTATAGTACTCATATGATGTGTTAGTGATATAACATGTACTAGACATATAGACTAATATGATATGAAGTTTTGTGATATGGGATTACTATGTATGTGTCTTAGAAATGTTTATATTTTATAATTGTTAGAGGACAAGGTTATGTATGCTGGTTGGGTGTGTGTCATGCTTATTTAGATATGCACATTAAAGATTTTTATGGTCTTCTATTGTATCATGTGATTTATTTACATGTTCTGATGATTCAATTTACATGCTTTGCATTAGCATGTGATCCTTACCTAAGCTAGGCTTAGGTTGGATGTGTAAGGTATTACAATTAGTTACTAAAGAAGAGAATATTTCATAATAATTTTATTTTCAAATAAATCATAGTGAAGCAATTCCCATCATTTGGAGTGATGGTAAGATGCTCAAATATTCCTAGATAGTGTCAAAGTCTTAGGTTTAAGCTGGGTATAATCACTTAAAAGAGGGTAGGATTTTACTTATCCATTGATCCTCTTGAGTCCATGCCTGGTGGGATGGACATTGTGGGTTTGGATGATGATCCTTTAAAGTGAAGCAATCTATCATAACATTAGAATGAAAACTTATTCACTAACTTTTCTTTTTACCTTACCAAATTTGACCTTTTTTCTTTTTACCATGAGATTTAATATAGTCATATTTTTGCTATTGTGCTAAGACTTGGTAGGATATTGGATTAGCCTTAAGTATCCAAATAATTCCTACAATCTTACTATATTAACTTTTACAATATTGTATTACTATTTTATTAGGAGAAAAAAGTATTAAAGATAGATTCCTTTGAAATTTTTCCTAAATAATTCTCTATTAATTAAAGAAAATTTAGAACATTTTGATATCAATTTTTTTAAATATTTAGGTAGGTCTGAAGGATAATAATGAAAAGTTAGAGATAACTTGATATCTTCATACCATGGACTATGTAATTAGTTAGGAGCAAATGAGACACTATCTCCTTCCTCAATGGATAGTATATAAAGATGTATTGACTTTTTAAATTTTTGGGGATTGCAATAACTGAAAACATCGATGGTTGAAACATCGAGGGATTCGTGGGTGCACAGCCTTGACCCCACCTTTGTGTGAGGGTCTTTACTGGGAAGTGGAGGTAGAATGCCCTAGACAGTCTAATCGATTGAACAAGGATGTTTTTGGCTATAATCGGGGTATTAGGTGTAATAAGGGGGGGGGGGGGGGGGGGGGGGGGGG
>MNCI01004113.1:437873-466162 GCA_015680685.1 Gnetum montanum | reverse complement strand
GGGGGGGGGGGGGGGGGGGGGGGGGGGGGGGAGGGGGTGGTGGCACACGACGGTGGCGTGGTTAGCTGAAAATGCAAGTGCTAACAGTGTTTTCAGTAGTACTGAGGCTAGCTAAGCCTAAGCGTAGTGGGGTTCTTAGCACGAGAACAATGGTGCAAGTGTGCAAAAAACATGTAAAATAGCAAAAAGTGAGAATGTAATACTAAATATCAAAGAAAATTCTTAAAATGCAACTGAGTTTAAGAGAAAGAAAGAAAGAATGGTACCACTGTAGATGGGGAGTGTAGCAATTATAATGAGCTCTGTGGAGGTACATGGTATACAGACAAGCATAGTAGTAGCATAGCTAGAGTCTCTGGGGTGTCCTAGGATGAAAATTAATGTTCGCTATGAAGTCTGTGTCTACTGGGTTGGCTACTGTAGTGTCCTATGAGTTTGTAGTGTTGAGTGGGATGTAAAGGTGTTGCCAAGCTGTTGATACGCTTTAGTTTACAAGGTGCTCAAGGTGTCTCAAGTGCCAAGTGATACTCTAAAATGCCAATTGCTACTCAGATTTGCTAGGCAAATGCTTCAAATGCCCACCACTAAAATGAATTGCCAACCCCTAGAGTGTGGAATGCAGGGTTATTTCTAGGCTTAGGGTTAGTGTGAAGTGTAGAATGAGTGCCACATGAAAAAGGAGTAGGTGGGGCTACGTTGACCTTTGCTATGCTCCTATTGGAGCACTTTGTGCTACATTTTGGTATGCTCCACTAGAACCCAATAGACTACCAGACTGTGGCTACATTGCCAAGACTACATGTGCTAAGACTACAAAATATTACCATGTACCTACAAACGGTGCAAAATAGTGCAATTTGGAGGATATGCTTCGGGACTACATTCTTCCCTCTTTTGAGTGGGATCAATTTTAGGTACAATGTTGGGACATAGAGGGGGGGGGGGGGNNNACAAAAAGAGTGCAAGTTGCTGATCTTGCTTGTTGGAGGAGTGCTGGAGTTGGAATGAAGGCCTATGCTAAGCTCTAAGAGCTTTTGGAGGTAGTCCTTATTGCCACACTAGCTATGCTTTGGAGTGTAGCACAGTAGTTAGGAAATTCTTGCAAAAAATTAAAGTCCCTTGCTGCTATGCTTGCTACACTCATGAGCGTAGTAGGATGAGACAAGGTGTAGCATGGACACTTAGAAAAATCTGGCAAAAATTGTAGTCCTTGCTCTTGCTATGCCAGCTATGCTTGAGAGCATAGTAGGAGGGGTAGCTTTAGGAGTTAGAAAATTTGTCAAATGCCTCTTTCATGTTGAGCTAGCTTAAAAAGTTCTAGCTTGACACTAGTGCAAACTAGCCATCGGAGTCCTACTACACTTGCTACATTGGAGAGTGTAGCAAGAGGAATGTGAGCGTAGCAAGACACTTAGAAAAATTTCCTCAACTGTCGTTTGACACTTAGAAAATTTTGCAAATTTGGTTGTGTTGCACGCTATGCTGGCTACACTCTAGAGTGTAGTCCTAATAGTGGGATCATGGGCCAAACACTTAGAAAAAATTTGTCTTGTGTTGACATTTAGAAAATTTTTTTATTGAAGTGCTATTGTCCAAATTTGGTGGTGTTTCACTAGCCCCTTTTTGTCGATGCTTAGAGGAATGGCCTGAGAGATGTTGACAAAGAACTTGAAACACCATAGTAGATATGACAACAACATTGCTTGTCGATACCCAACCAAATGATATTTCATTGGGCTTAAGTGTGCTAAAGGTCATGGCATGCTGTAGGTAATGGTTGTAGGGAATTGGCTTGGGGATAGCAAGGGAGGAATGAGATGCAAATGGTGTACCATGCTGCAAGATGCTAAGTTAGCATGACTGACTATGATCATAGCACTAGGGTGGCTTGTTGCCAAAATGATGGCCTCTCATTAGAATGCTTGTGAGAGAGCCATCACCCATAGTACCGGGCTAGCTTGCGAAATTGCACTTTTACTAGATTTTTCATGTGGATATGTTTTACCCCACTTTTACTTTTGTTGTTTTTCTTTTGCGAAATGTTAGCTGCAAGATGCTTATCATCAAGTGGACTATGTGCCACTCAATGGACTTTGCTTAGAGGCAACCACGTTGCGTTTGTAGGATAGGTGTTTCCTCCTTAGGATGAGTTGGATTACATATGCTTGGGCTTTGACCAGTCCATAGAGGCTCCCCATAGGACGAGTTATGTTACATTATCCATGGGTTTTATGGTTGACTGAAAGAAGGGTACCATATGCATTAGAGAAGCTTGCAGGAAAAACTAGGACATGTAAAGTAATGGGGCAAATGTAAGTGGGTTATGGCAAGGATAATAGGGGTGTGCACTCTCATTTATCTTGGCAAGTCCAACTAGTTGTGTTAGAGCCATGTGATGCCTTGCTACTATGATGAAGTGTGCCTTTGAAAAATTGCCTCCAGGGGCTTCGTCCAAGAAATACAACATAGAGGAAATAAGAAAATAACCACACAACATGAGAGATAAAGTCAAAATCCTACCTACAAGGGTGTTGCAAGTGCCATGAGTGTTGAACTAGTTGTAAGAGCTTGTAGTGCCAAAGCATGAAGACCAGTGCTAATGTTGAAGCTAGAAAGCTATAAAAGCTCTAGCAACCACACTAGAAGTGAGCACCCAAGGGAGGCAAACAAGGTGGCTGAGGGTGATGGTGATGTAGGTGCTTGAGACTCCACATCAAGGACAAGAGCTTAGAAATCTGGCAGGATGATAGGGAGTCATGTTGCTGGATGCATTTCCAAGCCTAGGTAATGGTAAGGGCTAGAGGATGGAAATGCTATGGCTGGGCCAGAGTAGTACTGGGACTCTAGTAGGTGGTGCTGATGGTGAGAGCCCCAACCACTAATGAAACACCCAAGGCCAATGATGCTATCGACATAGCCTAGGGATGGTATTACTAGCAATGGTGGTGGTAACTCTGGAAGGTCAGCAAAATGCCTGAGGGCATCTTTGTAGGATTAGAAAAATGCCAAGGTCGATGATGCTGCAAATGTTCTAGAGGCTCTTTATTGATGACATGAACTCCATTCTAAAATTGCAATGCCTTGCCCTGCCTATCCCATTGAGATGTGGGTAGATGATGGAGGATTAGTAGTATTTAAGCTTGCTCATCCATAGAACTATGTGTGTTGAGCTATATGTGTTGAACTGTGAACCTAGTTTAAGGTCTTGCTAGACCATTGTATGCTAGTTTAAGGTCCTAGCAGACTATGAACCTAGTTTAACATCTTGACAGACCATGATGTGCTTGTTTATAGTCCTAGAAGACCATTCTATGTTAGTTTAACATTGTAGTGGATGGTGGCTGGTGTGCTAGTTTAACATCATGATGCAAAGACAAGCTGTGCTAGTTTATAGTTATAGTGGACTTGCTGCACTAGTTTAACTTCATAGTAGATAGGTGTGCTATGGGTGCCAGTTTAATGTCATAGCCCAAGGATGAACTGTGCTAGTTTATTGTCATAGCAAACTATCTATGCTAGTTTATAGTCATAACAAACTATCTATGCTAGTTTATAGTCATAATAGACTATTTATGCTAATTTATAGTTATAGCAGACTATTTGTGCTCATGTATAGTCATAGCAGACTATCTATGCAATTTTATAGTCATAGTGCACTTACTACACCAGTTTAACATCATAGTGAATAAGTGTGCTATGGGTGCCAGTTTAATGTTGTAGCCCAAGGATGAGCTGTGTCAGTTTATAGTCATAGTGGACTATCTATGCTAGTTTATAATCATAGCAAAATATTTGTGCTACTTTATAGTCATAGTGGACTATCTATGCTACTTTATAGTCATAGAAAACTATCTGTGCTAGTTTATAGTCATAGTGGATTATATGTGCTAGTTTATAGTTATAGCAGATTATTTGTGCCAGTTTATAGTCATAGCAGATTATCTGTGTTAGTTTATAGTCATAGTAAACTATTGCTTACCTTGCTTACCTTACTTTGTCATTGATGTGATGCTACGTACTAAGCATAGTATAAATTTAGGTACGAATGGTTGATTGGATTGGAAAATTCATTGCCATCTAGATTAGCAAGCTTGAATGCTCTATTGTCATAGGCCTTGGTGACCAAGAAAGGCCCCTCCTAGTTGTCTAAGAATTTATTCATGGATTCACAAATAGCCTTGAGAACTAGGTTCCCTCTCCTGATCGGGTGTTGATGCTGATTGTGGTGGTGCTTTTGCTATTGATTCTCTTGGTAGCATTTGATGTGATCAAGCATTTGCATGTGCCTCTCCTCTATAGAGTTGAGGTCAATGGCTCTCAACGCATCATTCTAGGCCTTATCAATGAAGCTCGAGAGGATTACATGGAGCGATGGGACCTGAAATTCAAGAGGTAAGATTACTTCAAATCCATATATAAGGCTATATGGCATCTTATCTATTGCTGGTCTACGTATGGTGTGGTAGGCCCATAGTGCATAGACTAGTTATTCATGCCATTTTTGTTTGTTTCTGCTAAGCATCTTCTTCAAAAGGTTGATGATGACCTTGTTTGTGGTCTCCACCTGGCCATTTTCTTGCGAGTAGTATGGTGATGAGAAGGAGTGCTTGATGCAAGGTATTTGCAGAAGGATTTGGTTTTTGCATTGCTAAAATATGGCCTGTTGTCCATGAGAATGATCATGGGTAGATTAAATTCGATCACTATATTGTCAAGGATGAATTTGTAGACCTACTATGATGTGGTCCTCCTAAGGGAAATGACTTCAACCCACTTGGTAAAATATTCGGTTGCGGTTATGATGAAGCTATGTTTTGCAGAGAACTTAGGCTTCATGGGCCCTATGATATCTAACCCCCAACATTAGAACAACCACATGATCTGTGTGGTGTTCAGTTTAGTGGGTGGCACATATATTAAGTTGCCATGCCATTGACACACGTCACACCCCTTGACCTTGTAAATGCAATAACACTCCATGTAAGGCCAATAGTAGCCTAAGTGTTTAATTTTTGATGTCATTGCTCTGGGTGGTATGTGGCCTCCACACAATAACTCATGATTTGATCAATGATCATTTGCACTCCACTATCGCTAACACAAGTTAGTAGTATGCCATTGTAGGATCTACGACATAGTGCAAAAAAATGTAAAGTGATAAGCGAAGGGTTGGATCTCCCTGGAGAGAAATGTAATTATGGTAGTGGCACTACCTCCTTAAGAGGTTGAAGCACCATCAAAGTGTAAGATTACCTCAAAGTTGGCAAGTACTTGGCTTATACTACTAACATGCTCATCTGAGAATTCTGGATCTACGGTTGCTTGATCATTTATTGGTAAAGCCGTGAGTTATGTGGCTATTACTTGACATTTAGTTGATGCTTGTGCTATGTAATGTAGGTCAAACTTTGTGGTTATTACTTTCCACCATGTGATTCAACTACTTTTGTAGATGTTTTTTGATATTGCTCAGAGTACATTGCTTTTGTAGATGATGTTTACTTAGCTGTAGAAGAGATAATGCCTTCACTTCTTAAGTGCAAAGACTAAGGCGAGGCCGTTCCTTTCCACATAATTGTATTTTTGCTTCATGGGCCACTAATGCATGTCTTAGGTAGTATATAGGGAACTCTAAACCATTGTCTCGCTTATGATAGAGCAAAGAAGAGATGGATGTGTCGAAAGTTGCAAGGTAGATGTAAAAAGATTTATCTCCTTGTGAAGGGTAGATTGTTGGAAGCTGAGCTAGCTCTTGTTTGAGGTTTTCAAATGCCTCTTGGTGTTGAGGCATCTACTCAAAGTGGACTCACTTTTTTGAGCACATATTGCATTAGCTATAGCTTATTAGTCAACTGTGTGATAAAACAATGTATGAATTGCAATTTGCCTTGTAGCTCACATAGCACCTTAAGGTTGGTTGGCCATGCTAAGTTGATGATGGCCTTAAGTTTATTGAGGTCTATGTGTATGCCTATTTTTGATACCATGAAACCTAGCATGCGACTTGTCTTGACACTGAATACACACTTCTTAGGATTCAGCCTAAGGTCATGTCTAAGGCAATGTTTGAGTGCACAGTCTAAGTCATTTGTGTGATCATGCACCATTTTGGACTTAATTCTATGTCATCAACATAGTAATTGAGCAAGTTTAACAAGTAGTCACTAAAGATGTATGTCATGGCATGTTGGTAGGTTGCTCTTGCATTCTTTAGTCTAAAAGGCATCATTATATAGAAAAATGTACCCAAGTGGGTCATGAAGGTAGTACTGAGTTGGTGCTCTAGGTTGATTTGAATTTAGTTGTAACCAAAGTACCCATCCATCAGGAACAATAAGGCATGATCAACCATAGTATCAACTGATTGGTCAATGCTAGGCAATGAGAAATCATCTTTGATGGTAACCTTGTTTGAGTCTCAGAAGTCTATGAAAATGCATATGCTTCCATTTTTCTTAGGTACAACCATGATGTTGGAGACGTAGTCTATGTAGTAAATTGCCTAGATGAAACCAGCTTTGTAGAGCTTGCTTATTTCATCACAGGCGACCAACACCACCTCAAGCCTAACCCTACAGGCTTTCTATTTAACTAGTTTTATGTGAGGATTGACAATGATGTTGTGCTACACTATGCAAGGATCTAGGCCTAGCATGTACTCATAGGATCATGAAAATGCCTTGATTTTGTTGTTGAGGGTTTTAACGATGCTTTGGGTGTGTTGAGGCTCTAACAAGGAACTAAGTTTTAGTGTCTTTGCCTCGCCACTGAGTGTTGCTATAGGGACTTGGACGAGGGGATCCTTCGTGACATCATGTACCTCTAGATCGAGAGCCCTAACTAGATGGTCAGGCCAATCTAGTGGTGCCTCTACAAATGTTACATAGTCATCACGGGCTATGGGATCAAGGTCTAGCCATGGGACATCGATGCATTGAATGAGGTCACCATGAGGTCTAGTGATAACTAGGGGTGAATGAAGATGCTCATATGCTCTCGTGTTGTAATCCTGCGACATATCCTACAAAACAACTAGAAAGAATGTCAAGTTGCACCTATCTTAATAGAGTGAAAGTGCATAACTTGAGGAAAGAAATGCAATGAATAATTTCCTAAATATGTAGGAGTGGAAATTAGAAAAGTAGACATGCAAGTTAGTTTCGGGCCTTGGCAGGCCATGGATTGCTAGTCTAAGATCTTAGCGGACCAAGATTTATGCAAGATGTATTGGTTCAAGCTAGGAAAAAAGTGTTTGGGTCATGGAATTAGGTTGGGCATTCATTGGGCAACTAGAAAAATCTCAAAAATCTTCTAAGTCTAGGATTTTTAGAAAAAAATCAAATTTTTTTAAACTTTGGCTACTATGCTCACCCCTTGCTATGCTTGCCCCCTTGCTACACTCCACAAGAAACTCAGGAAAAACTGCCTAAGTGTGGGAGCACCAGTGCAGTAGGTGGCACATTTAATTACCTTGGAAGGGTATATATGCACAATTCACTAAGGGTAAACTATCATTTTTCAAAGTGTGAACAAGGAGTTATAGAGCATAGTGTAGTTTGAAATAGGAGTGACAGCTAGAGCATAGCAAGTGGAGTGTAGCAGCCAAAGCATAGCATCAGGATGATGCATCATAGTGATCATCAACACCCTAGACTCGCCCATGCGGAAGAGGAAAGGTGAGCCCTAGGACACTTGCTATGGGTGTAGGTGGAGGAGAGGAGAGCACCATTGATCGCTAGGTATGCTTGCTTCACTCACCTCTTTTTTGCTCCATTTGTCTCTTTGCATTGTAGCTTCTCTTACTTGCCTTGGGGTTTGGTTCTTGGGGTGGCTTGCCTTGGTAGGGACTGTTGCTACCTTGACTGCCTTGGCTACCATGACCAAGGGGAGGAGACACGTGCATGGATTATGGATCTCTGTTGATATATTTATGTTTTATTTTAATTATTTGCAGCAAATAGGAGAAGGGACAACATGTGAGCTATGAGGGATTTGATACATTTATTCCTGAGGGATGCAACATGTGGGGCAAGAGAGAGAGGGAAAAAATGAGGGTTTGGTTCTAGTAGTGGACTCAGAGTTCCTTCACTGGGGGTCATGCCATGTGGAGGACAAAAAATGGGGTGAAAATGACCATGGTTAGGGTTTGAGGGGCCATGGAACCCTCATGTTCCCATTTTTCTCTTCTTTTCTTTTTTTTTCTTAGTTTGTTGGTGCATGGGAGAGAGTGATGGAAGCACAAGAGTGTGCTAAGGCTCTGTGCTTTGGTAGTAGGGTTTGGCATACCATGGATTGGGGAAAGGGTTAAGCCATTATGGCTAAAAATAGCCATGGCTAGGGGACAAGGTTCTGCCATCACTTATTTTATGATGTGGGGGCAATGCAAGGTGAGGGCAAAGGGAGGGTTAGTTGTCATAGGGACACTTGGGGAGAGGGCCCTGGGGATGAGGAAAGGGGCAACAACATGACCACATGGGTGACAACTATGGCAAGGGGGTGAATGGGGCCAAGGAGATTGCCAAGGTCATAGCCATGGCAAGTATCCCAACACATGTCATTAGCATGTGATGACATTGAGCAGTGTAGTGAAAGAGATGTGACAATGGAAGCTTAGGTGCTAGCGGCTATGCTACCCAAGGAGTGTAGCCAATACTTTATTAAAATTGGTTAATTTCCAAATGTGGTGGGATGCTAAGCACTTGATAGTTAGAAATTTTTTGTTGATTTTTTTGCTTACTTTGGGGCTACTCTCCTTGGAGAGCATAGTTGGTAGCTAGAAAATTTGGTGATTTTTTGGCTATGCTTTCTAGGGAGTGTAGCAGATAGTTAGAATTTTTTAGCTCTCATGCTACACCAACTAGAGTTAGAAACATTTTGAGAAAATTTGAAGAAAGATTGCTAAGTGTAAAACTAGAATGCCAAATGTGCAAAATCCTAAGTGTAAGAATGCCTCATGTGAAAAAAAATTTTGAATGCATGAAAACTCTGCCAAAATGCTAATTTTGCAAGTTGAACATATAGATGCTAGAACATGCAAACTGTGTTGGTGCAAACAGTGCAAATGTAAAGTAAATTGCTAATGCTACATTAATGATGTACCCCAATGAGCATTAGGCACATCAAATGTGTATTGATGTCCTATGCTCGTGGGGCCCCATGGGGGACCCTAAGGATATATTTCTAAGTCATGCTATTTTGAGCTAAATTTGCTAATTTTTGCTAAGCATAAGTTAATATTTTATGCTAAAATGTAATCTATTATGTGCTAACGCTACATTTGTTTGTTGTCTTGTGGTTGCAGATGCTACTAAAGCCTATCTTAGTGGTTGTGGAGCTCATTGGCATTCTATCCTGCATCAGCGAGCCTGTGTCCAACACACCTACACATGATATGAATTTAGGCCACTAGTCAATGTAGTTTCAACCAAGGGCATCCAAATTCTTAGCCTACCCGCTATAGCACTTTAGGATGATCATGCAGTCACACTTGGCAGTGGAGGCTACAAGCACCATCATTGAGACATTGTTGGCTGGGACAAATCAGGACATACTATCATTCATGTCTAATGAGCCCATGACTAGTGGTAATCAAGCAAGTCGCCCAAGACTAGGTCCTAGTAGCATTCATCCCTTAGCTAGGATCTAGAGCATGCCAAAGTTCTCTTGTTATAACAAGAGCAACACCCTTTTAATTACCATGCACATGCATATAGTCTTCTAGAACCCACCTAGGACTGTATATTATGTCGGAGAGTAAGTGCTCTTACTTTTCGTTATATCTCATTGTCATTAGCCATGTTAGATTGCTAATTGCTAACTACAGATGTCTAATGCTAGGTTTAATATTGATGATGAGGGACTCCATGATGAGACAAGGGCTTTCACTTTGACCTATACCACACTAAAGGTATTTTCCTCTAGTCCAAGCGTTTAGGAGGTAGTTATTGAATAGGTGAAAGAGGGCTTAGAGAACTACCGTAGTTGGTACTTGAAGGCATTCGAGCAGTGTCAAAACTATGATTGGCTTGACAAGGGATGGGCTAATAGTAGGCCTATCTTTGGAGAGCTTTTTGTGCCACTACTTGCATTGCACACACCATTTTTTCCACATAAGTATTTGTTATGTTGGCTTGACTTTTATTGCTTTTTCTCATGCACCCATTAATTGCATGATGCTAATGTTACATTTGCCTATGTTATAGTTGCCGTTGCTTCAGGAGAGGTAAGAGTGGTTGCCACTAGTCATAGTGAGGCCACCCTCATTATGAAGTATGGTGATGTAGAGGGGGCACAAGAGTGGCTATGCCATCAGGCCTCAAAGGCTCTGATTGGTTGGCTTACACATGCTAAGTTGATGGGCATTTTCTTGACCCTTAGCCCAAGCACACTAGTGGCTTAGATGGTGACCATCATTAACTCATTTAGCTATGATGCCCAACATTTTGTTACTTGCATGCACAAAGTGAGGATAATCTTAGACCTCAACGATGCCTTCTTTATTAACTTCTTTGGTCTCCCCTACGAGTGCCCATTAATCATTGACAAACCCAAATGAGAGGCAGACCAGAGAGAAGATATTGAAGAGTGGCTAGGAACTACTTACTCTCATAAAGACATCATGGTTGGGAATGTGCACATGCCTAAGGTTTAGAGACTTTACCCTCTTTTCCATGCTCATGCCTTTCCTAAGATACTCTCCCAAGGAAAGGTTCATGGGGTTGATCAGGCATAGGTGATATGGAAGGTCATGGAGGAGGGCACCAAGGCTAACTAGGCCTCCTCCATCACCCTTGGGCTACAAGAAAAGATTACTAGGATTTGCCACAATGTCCATGTGAGGTCTCACTTTTAGTTCACATTCTTCACAACCTATCTATGAAGGCAGAGTTCCTGGTGATCAGGGATAGTGGGCATTAAGTTGTGCAAGATCACTTGCAACTATCCAAGCCATGGATTAAGCATTTATTTGCCACCACACATGCATAGGACCCTCTAGAGGGGATTGAGA
The DNA here is from genome assembly GCA_015680685.1 of Gnetum montanum. Classification (NCBI taxonomy): domain Eukaryota; kingdom Viridiplantae; phylum Streptophyta; class Gnetopsida; order Gnetales; family Gnetaceae; genus Gnetum; species Gnetum montanum. The sequence goes on along the minus strand of MNCI01004113.1, from coordinate 455,154 downwards.
AGTTGTATCTAGTTATGACAAAGGCACATTTGAGGAGGTCACAGTCACCTTATTGCCATGATAGCGCAAGTGAGTGTCCACAAACTATTGTTGGGGATGTGAATAGGATGGAGTGATTTATTGTGGAGATGGTGGGGCCCTCCAAGGCAAAAATCAAGAGGCTACATCCAATAGAGGAGAATCCTCTTGCAGTTGGGCAAGTACATGTCAAGAAAGTCTAGCTCAAGATACCCACGCTTTGTTTGGCGGTTGCAGGTTAATGTACACCATAGATATATTTGGCTTATGTTGTTGTTATTTTATTATATTATGCTAATACTACTATGTTATGTGAGTCATGCAAGAGGGTTGCTAAGGAAGTAGTAGCAATGACACCAAAGGTAGCAGACACGTCCCCTCCTTAGGTTGAAGGGGAGGTAGATCATAGGGGGAAGCCACTAGAGGTGCTAGAGATCTCCCATCAGTTTGATGTGGAGGGGTTGTTCCACCCTAAGGGTGAGTTCACCAACCTCTTCAATGGTGTGTAGCTAGGAGATCCACCTATGTTGACATTTGAGGGCTTACTCGGTGAGCACTTTATGTTACCATCTACTCTTGCCCTTTGCTTTCAAGCCTTTAACCACCTAGTTATTACTAAGTGTTGCGTTGTGTTGTATTATAGTCTCAAACCTTCTTGCCAACAATCCACTACCAATGCCTACCCACCACATGAATCCATGAGTAGAGACACTAGATAAATTTTCATTCATGAAAGGCATCATGGAGGACATGGTGGACAACATATAGCAGGCAGATCTTGAACTCAGTATGTATGTCATTTTTCTTGAACTATTTTACTAATTCTATGCTTAGTTTGTTGTTAATATTGATTTGCTCATTGTATGCTAATAGGAAGTAAGATTCATTGGGATCCAAATTGGGAAACTCACATGGATGGAATTCTTGAGTATCCCTTTGAGGTGGAGCAGGTACCTCGCCATGTGTATGAGGTAGTGAGTAAGTGCATGCTATGCATGAGTAAGGCATTGTGGACTTGTAGGCACTTGAATGAGCACCTATGGAAATGCATGCATGAGCTCTAGGAGGTAGTGTTGAGCCTAACCACAAAGAATGAGGACCTCTAGTCCTATTATGATTTCTTGTAAGGTTGGACATAGAAGGATGGTACTTGGTGGATATCAGAGATAGGTTATGCTAGATACTGGTCAGCAATTTGAGGTAAGAATGAGGCTACTTGGGAGATCGTCAAGTAGAGGTTGTAGATGGATATGCTCTCCCAGAAGAATTAGGAGTGGAAGAGCTTCAGTGCTAAGGTGTGTAAGTGGGGGCATACATAGAAGGATCATAAGCACCACTACAAGTGGGAGTGGGATGCCTACTTGCAGTAGTTCAAGGACAAGTTTGTGAAGGCTTGTTGCCATGAGATGTTCATTCAGGCGATTGGCAGGAGTCAAGCCTTTGAGCTGTTTCCTCAGCATACAATGGTTAGTGGTTCCCCAGAGCAAGAGATTACCCTACCATCAGGGGATACTTCTGCGGCCACCTTTTTTATGTAACCTTCTACATGGACCGCTATGGATGGGGAAAAGTTCCTAGTGGATGTTGACTTCGACCATGAGGACTAGTTGTGGTTATTAAAAGTTGAGATCCTCTAATGCTTGGAGGAGGGCCTTGATAGATTTCCCCTAGAGTCTGATGTAGGACCCTCTCAGGTTAGTTTTACTTTCATTTTTTATGTTTTTTATGTGTTAGTTTTGCACATTAATTTTGTATTGTAGTTTTGCACTTGCTGATTAATTTGTTGTTTTGCATTGTTTTGGAATAGGCACCAAGTGACAGCATAGGCCCCAGCGGAGCAATAGAGAAGGAGCCTCAACCTTGGCCAAACACCATAAGCTAAGCCAACCTGATGTAGCTCTACTATTAGGCAATTTTGCACTTTGACCATTTTTGTTGCATGGTCATGCTATGTACTCCTATTGATAGAGATATAATAAGACTTATGCATTTTGTGATGAAGATTGTGTGTGAAATTTCATGTTTATTTTACTGCTTGTTTAATGCAGATAATGCAACTACTTGATGTAATTAGGTCCCTTGTGGGCCCCATGCTAGTTTAAGGCCATGGCTAAAGGTCCATTGCTAGTTTAAGGTCATTTTAGGCCATGGAAATTGCTAATTTAAGGCCATTTTAGGCCACAAATAAAAGGAAAATCTTGTCAGTTTTAGGCCATGGTAGGCTGTGAGGTGCTAGTTTTAGGCCATGACGAGCTGTACATTAGTTTAAGATCTTTTTTGGTAGTTATGTTGCAAAGAAGGTGGCTAGTTTTAGGCTATGGTAGGCCATGCACTAGTTTAAGGCCTTTGTAGACCGTACGCTAGTTTAAGGTCTTTTTGGGCCATATTTGTTTTTTTGCAATTATAGTTTTATAGTTTTTATGTATTTTTGATGTTTTTCTAATGTGTAAAAAGGCCAAATGAAAATGCATAAGAAAAATAAATGAACATATACTAAAGCGAGTAATGTAAAATGCAAGCAACCATGCAGAATGTAGCTATGCAAGTAGAAGGTTAATGGGGCATGCAAACAATTAAGGGCAAGTAGGTGCGTAGCACATGATGGACTAAGGTGGTATCTTAGTCATGTAGTTACTTCCTAACTCGATGTGGGTTAGGGGGTGCATAGGGCCTAGGAAACATGAGGTAGTATTCACCTATACCTTCATCGTTGATGCTAAAGGGTAGTTCTGTTCATAGAGCTTCCTCAGGGAGGGTCTCAGCCTCTTTTGGCTTTTTAGAAGGGTTTGTTGGACAAGGTTGACTCTTGTCCTCCATGGGTAACATGTCATCGGGGAACTCTACCTTTGATACTTGGTCTATGTTAACATTGTTGATGGTTGAAGGGACTGAGTTATCATCATGTATGATCACTTCTCCACCTTTGTACGAAAGGTGGATCTCTTGGTGAATGGGTGAGGAGACAGCTCGTAATTGGGCTAGCTAGACCCTTCCCAAAATTAGGTTGAACCCAGGAATCTCCTTAATGATAATGAATTCAATCATAGTGGGGAATTGCTGCCTTGCCAAAAAGGCTATTGTGACCATTCCTTTCATGATGATGTGTGACCTGTTAAAGGACATGAGGCATGTCATCTTTGTGGATTAGATTTGGTTAGCTAGACCTAGTTTGTCAATGACTAGGAATAAGATGACATTAGTCACTACCCCATCATTGACATGCACCCTGTGAATCTTACATTGTCCTATGTGGATGGTTATAAACATTGACATAGTGTTGACCTAACCTTTTTCAGGGTTGACCTTCATTACCTCATCATGAAATGATAGAGCTCTTGGACTCAATTCTTAAGGCGAAGGAGAAAGCATCATAGCGTGGATGGATTGTTCATCTGCTGGGGTGTCCTCTTTGATAGGAATGGAGGCCAACATGAAAATTAGTGATTCATGATGAGTGGAGGAGGTCATCATCAAGTTGTATAGGCTTAAGGTTTTATTTTTTTATTTAAGAGCCTGTTTTACTTGTGCCAATGCATTTAGAAAGTCCTTACTACTGTCAGTTGCCTTGTTAACCTTCATCTCCTTCATGTGATCCAAAAGGCTTGTTTTGTTTTGCTTGCCTATGAGCCTCAGTGTTCAATTGTTGATCGTTTGCAATAGTAGCTTTAGTTGATGTAGCCATAGGGATAGTAGACAAGGGGACAAGCTTAGGTGGACCTAACACCATAGGTTCTCTCATCATTTGATCAGTGAGGTGCTCATTGAGCCTCCTACTACCTAGTGTGGTATGCAAGATGAGGCCTCAGGTGAGCAGGGCTTGTTGTAGTTCCCACCTCCAAACTTGGTGAAGGGTTTGTACGTTGCGACATCCTAATGATAAAGGGTGTCTAGTTTTCAATCGTTGCAATGTGTTGTAGGGCCCTAACCACAAAGGGTGCCATGGGCACTTGAGGTGGTGCTCTGATAATAAATGGAATCCTTGGACCAGTTGGTGCCAGGGAGGCCCCAATGCTATTAGAGGGCACACAAACCACAAATAGCTCTAGTGTCTATCCTATGTCATCATTAATGCTTATGTCATTGATGACATAGCCTACACCACTTGCATTGAGAGGGTCTTTGTTAACTTTCATTGATTAATTTTCTGGGTGAACTAGGTTGGTTGAATCAAGAACCAGTTGGCCTTGGTCAATCATGCATCGTATGTCATCTCGCAAGGCCATGTAGAAGTCCATGTCATGGCTAGGAAATTGATGATAATGGAAGAACTAGTCCAACCTAAAGTGTTTTGGGATCAAAGGCTCATCTGGTATGGCTGCTGATGGGTTTATGAGAAGCTTGCAGTAGCGATCATGACACTTACAAGCATCTTTAGACATTTGCTTATGCTAGATGCACCTAGTACTAAGCAGTTGACCCAACAATTCTAATGACTTGATGGGCAACGATGTATACTTTGAGTGGTCATTGTGCTCAAAGTTTTGCCTTGGGGTAGCTTGTCTTGTGGCTAGCAATAGTGCAGGTTGGATGGTCACTATAGTGCTAGAGCCAATTGCCTTATTGTTGGCTAGGGCCTCAGTTGCCTTGGCCATTGGTTTGGCATTGTTTGGCTTGGCCTCATTGGCCACCACTACAGTAGTTATTTTTGCATTTCCCTTCTCCTTGTCTTTCTTCGTGTGGACATTCTTGTAGGCCACATAGGAAAAATCCTTACTAGCTTCTGCCATATCCTAAATGCTCTTTGTTTGAGCAAATGCTTGGCTCAAGGAGTGCAAGGAAACATAGTATAGTTTTGAATTAATGAAGTTGTTCACTACATCATTGAAAATGGCCAGTAGGTGTGTTTCTGCCACAGGTTCATGGATTTCTTTAAGTGTAGTGCTCCATCATTGGATGAACTTTTGAATGGGCTCTAAGTGGCCTTGTTTATCTGCATGAGTTGATCTAGGGTCACCTTAAGCTTCAAGTTGTACTTGAAGTGAGTGACAAATTGGCTAAGAAAATATTCTAACAAAGATATGAAGGCCCTGGGGAGTGCACGGTACCAGTCTAGAATTTGACTAGTTAGGGACATGCCAAACACATGAATGATCACATGTGGCCATGCTTACAATAAAAGGAACTTAGACTAGAAGGTCACTAGATGGGTGTGGGGGTCCCCTTCACTGTTATATTTGGTGAAATGGGGAAGTTGAATGCTAGGAGGAAAGGTTACTGATGGGACAACAGGACTAATAGGGTCATCTCAATAGAAGTCCATCACCTAGACGATATTAGAAGAGGTGGACTTAAGCCATTTGACGTCTTTAGTGAGTGTCTAAATGAGCTAGAATGATTGATGTAGGCTCGATGTGGGTGCAGTAAGCTACGTTGGTTGTGCAGCTTGCTATGTTGTTGGCATGGTCCATGGTCTTACCATAGGTTATGTAATTACATGGGAAGCCTATTGAGTGTATTGCTATTGTAGCTATCGTACATACTACTATTGCATGTGTTGTGCCTAGGGCATGGAGGTAGGGCCCTACCACGTGGTTGTGGCTTAGGCTATCGTAGGGGGTGCCATAGAGATAGGTGAGATGTATGATGCCTAACTTGTATGTGGCTGGGACGTCAGCATCATGTGCACGTAGGGTTGGGTTGGCATCACAAATGCTAGCATAAAGGATTTCACAGACTATGCTAAGACCACAAAGGATGGGATGACAGATGGTCCTACACCTTGATGCCTTTGTGCCTAATGGCTTGCCACAATAGGCGTCATCCTAGGTGGTGATAGGGGGGATGTTGCTGTGTTAAATAAGGTAGATGGCTGAGACTATGAAGGAATGACATTAGAGATATACAACAGGAAAGAGACATAGAAGGGATTCTCATTCTCTTAATGAGCCTCAAATTTCTCTTACCCATCCTACAAGGGCTCCTCATAGTTAGTTGCTATGTCATGCTTGTTCAACCCACTCAATCAGATGAGTTGGTCGAGCATACACTAAAAGGTCTTAATGAGGAAAATGAAATTATTAGGAGTAGGGAGGTACTTCCTCCTATTCCTATGTATGAGCTTATAACCTCACTTTACATCTAGCTCTTGGTAGTCTAAGGGGATGATTTCTTGGAGCTTTGCATAAAGGAAGTTGTATTTGTCTTTGTTAAGCACCATGTGCTTTGGAGATTGGTTATGGAGCTTGAGGGATTACCTTCCCACAAAGATGGGATCCCCATATCCAAGAATGACAATTGTGAATTCCCACTAAATAGGTCAAACAATGATGACACTTGAGGTAGAGGTTGAAGGCTCTTCAAGGTTCATGCTACTATGAGAAAATGCAAAAGGTGTAATGATAAAAAAGAAATGGTTAAGTATAATGATTGTTGAAAGAAATGTTGAAGCAATAACTAAGTTTGAAAGTGCTACTAGAAAAATGTCTAACTTTGGTGCTATTCTTGCTATGCTAAAGCTTACTATGCTCTCACACTAAGAGCAAGCTACGCTCTTCTTGGCACATAGACTTTTGGGTCCAAGTGCAAGAGATATACTTTGGCTTTTGTCTTGCAAGGTTCTAGGGGAACCAACAACTGGGGCTAATTTGCACCAACTAGATCATAGATAATTGCAGGAGTATCACATCTATCCTAGTTCAAAGCTAGTAATAGAGGTGCAAAGAGCATGTGGGACTACCACTGAATGCAAAAGGAAATGACAAGGCTCTCCTTTTAGCACCAAAAAATTGTAGTGACTGAAAACATTGGTGGCTAGAACACTGAGATATTTGTGGATGCACAGCCTCGACCCCACCTTTGTGTGAGGGCCTTTGTTGGGAAGTGAAGGTAGAGTTCCTTGGATAGTCTTGTCAATCGAATAGGAACTTTGTTGGCTATAACCAGGGTATTGGGTGCAACTGGGGGGTGGTGTGGTTAGCCAAAAATGCAAGTGCTAATGGTGTTCTCTGTAGTACCGAGGCCAGTTAAGCCTGAGTGTAGTAGGCTTCTCGGTGTGAGAACGACAGTGCAAGTATGAAGAAATGTGTAAAATAGTGAAAAGTGTGAATGTGGTATTGAATGTTAAAGAAAGTGCTTAAAATGCAATGAAGTTTGATAGAAAGAAAGAAAGAATGATGCCAGCCTAGATAGAGAGTGTAGCAATTACAATTAGCTCTACAGAGGTACATGGTGTACAAACATGCATAGTAGCAGCGTAGCTAGAGTCTATGGGTGTCTTAGGATGAAAACTAATGTCTGCTACAAAGTCCATGCCTACTGGGTTGGCTACCATGGTGTCCTGTGGGTTTGTAGTCTGCTATGGTGCTAAGTGGGATGTAAAGGTGTTGCCAAGATGCTAATACACTCTAGTGTATGGGGTGCTTAAGGTGTCTCAAGTGCTAAGTGGTACTTTGAAATGGCAACTGCTACTCAGATTTTCTAGCCAAATTCTTGAAATGCCCACTGTTAGAATGAAATGCCAACTCGTAGAGTGTGGAATGTGGAGGTATTTATAGGCTTAGGGTTAGTGTGAAGTGTAGATCGAGTGCCATGTGGTAAAGGTGTAGGTGGGGCTACATTACCTTTTGTAATGACGGAAAACGTCGGCAGCTGGAAAATACCGACCGAATCTCCGGCGTACATAGTTTTAGCCACGGATCCACGCGATGGCTATGCTGGAGAAAGCGAATCCGTGGCGCCCTGAACGGTCTTGTTGATCAGACAGGGACTTACGAGTCAGTAAAATAATGCAAAGTGCGTAAAAGAAAGCGATCTGATTCGAGGGACCGTAAAGCAAGGGGAAAATGATTGCAACGGTGATAATGCTAAACACGATGAAAGGAGGTTGACAGAAGAGAAGCTCGAAGCTTCAAGATCTGCGCCTTGACTTACAAATGTATATTTCGTATGAGAAATTACACTGGGGAAACCTCGATTACAGGATGTGAAACAAGCACAAAACAACGAGCAAACGGTCTAAACAGAAGTCCGATCTACCTCGTGGGCTAAAGCTGAGATGCAAGGCAGGCCAAGCTTTGACGTCTACCGATCAACTGTTTCTGATTGATAGAGTCTTTTCAGCAGAAAGATTACTCCTGTCACCGGTGCTCAAAGCGAACTGTACTCTGCTTCGGCTGTAAGGTGATGATGTCCACGATTGCCAAAGCGCTGTTCTCTGTATCTCTGCCCCAAAGTGCTAAGTGCTCTAGTGCTCAGAAATATGCTTTTTGCTTCTCTGATTTGCCAACCTTTGTAACTTTGTCAACTGAGGTATTTATAGGCTGCGACGCTCCACAGAAAAGGCGCAACCCTGATGATGTGGATCCTGGATGTTGCGGGTCTTGTCGGCATGACCATTTTAAGTCAGACTGACTACGCACAACACGCTTGTTCGCGTGTTGTGCGTGTGAAGAGAAAGTACATGCTGAGCGCGCTTTAATTGCTCAGGCTGTATTATGCTCATTCGTGTTGCGTTGCGTGTATGAGCGTAATCTGGTGTAAAAACAATAATGCTCAAAATTGTTTTACGCTCACTACGCAATTGTGCGTAATAAAGCGTAAATAATGTGCAATCTTACACTCACTACGCAGCGGCGCGTAATGAAGCGTAAACAATGTATAAGTTACGCTCACTACGCAGTTGTGCGTAATGAAGCGTAAACAATGTACAAGTTGAATGATAACATATGCAATGGTACGCACCGCCGCGTAACGAGCGTAAAGACAAGTTAATCATGTGCCACGAGAAGAAGCGTCAAACTGTTGCGCTTCTCTAGACTCTACCTTTGACTATTTTAGAGCTTATTACGCTCATTACGCTGCCGTGCGTAATAGAGCGTAAACTTGTCCTGGAACAAAGCTGCTGCGTGCTCTCGCTTGAATTGCTAATCTTTGCCTGAGGCCGACTGGTAATTTTCACGGTGTTTCAATGGCCCCTCTTTGTTGACGGTTGGAGGGCTTCCCCGAAAGACGTCGACAAAGAATGCGAAACATCGAATTGGTAGAAGCAAGAACAACGTTCATCCATGGCTACTCAAGTGCTGCCCTGTCAACATGGAAGAGCAAGACTGGCAGGTATGGGAGATAGAGGGATATAGCTGGAAAAAAGGTTCGGGGAAGATGCAGAATGCATTATAGATGGTAGGGGTATGAGATACGCGGTCAACAAGAATGCTTTCAGACGAGCGTAGCGCGTCAGCCTGAGGTTTCTCTGTTACCAGTTATAGCAGGAATGCGTGCAAAAGGAGCGTTGCGCATCACTTTCTGCGATGTCTCTGCTAGCGTGAATGCGGAAAAATGAATACTGGCGTATGTAAGTTCTGCGTATGGGAACTGGGTGGTGGGGATGGAGGAAAACAAGAGTTAAGGGTAAGATTGTGCGAGGTGTAGACGTGCAGAGCTAAGTGGTCAGGAAAACCTAAGCAGCCATTTCAACACGCTGTTGTACTTCACCGCTCAGATGGAACGCACCTTTGGACGACATCCTCCAAGGCAAGTAACCTGCAACCACAAAAGAAAACAGAGGATACCATTGCTGATGAACCGAAGGCGAGATTTTCTTGAAACCAATGCTGTCTGATGTTAGATAAATGAGTTGTAAAGAAGGAGCCGGGGCACGCGGGCGAAGCTGCCAATCCTGATGATTCGGCGCTGCATATCTTCGCCAAAAAGGCATCAGACACAGTGCAGCTAACTGGCTGCACCAGGAACCGGCCAGATGAATTTGAGAGGCCGGCGTCTGATAGCGATGATTGGCGGAGATTCCCGGGGCCGTAACCGTCGAGGATTTCGTCGGGGCTCCGACTGGCGAGGCTAAACTCCCAGAGGTACCACCACTGCGGCGAGTGCGGTGGCGGCATCTCCGAGGGATCAGTAAGATGCCTCTTTGCTTATCCGAGGAATCAGTAGGATGCCAGCAGGGTGGCGACACTGGGACTGTTCCAGTATCCCACCTCGTCTGTTGTGCAGCTGTACAAGAATGAGCACGCTCGCTTGGACATGGAAGCGATTTGTACACCCCAGTTTTAAGTCCTGGTAGACTGGTATTACTGGTTTTAAGTCTCAGCAGACCATGGTCCCAGTTTAAAGTCTGGGCAGACCCAGAGGCGCTAGTTTTACGTCTTAGCGGACGGTGGTAAGGCTGGTTTATAGTCTCAGTAGACCGTGCTATGGATGTCAGTTGTATGTCATGACCAACGGGACAGATCTGTGCTGGTTTTACGTCCCAGCAGATGGCTATTTACCTGTGCCAGTTTAGCGTCGTGGCGGACGCATGTAAAAGATGCCAGTTTTTCGTCTTGGCGGACCTGTACAACATTGCCAGTTTTACGTCGTAGCGGATAGTTATCATTTACCAGTTTAGCGTCATGGCGGACGCGTGCAAGGCATGCCAGTTTTACGTCGTAGCAGACGATCAGTGCCAATTTTACGTCGTAGTAGACGATCAGTGCCAATTTTACATCGTAGCGGACGATCAGTGCCAGTTTTACGTCGTAGCGGACGATCAGTGCCAGTTTTGCGTCGTAGCGGACGAGTACTGTCATATCTGCTGTCGACACCGTAGATGCTGCTAGATGAAATACTGCTTCAAGTATACATGATTTACAGGGTTTGCTAGTTCATTGCCGTTGACGTCTACTAATTTGAACGCTCCGTTGCCATATGCGTCGATCACCAAGAAAGGGCCTTCCCTATTTGCAGAGAACTTGCCTACTGGTTCACGCACAGCCTTGAGAACAAGATCTCCTTTCTTGATCGGGCGCTGTTGAAGATTGTGGCGATGTTTCTGGTGCTGTTTGTCCTGATATTTTTCAATCGTATCAAGAGCCTGAATCCGCTTCTCTTCCACTGAATCCAGATCCATTACCCGAGCCTCTGTGTGTTGAGCCTCATTTATAATGGTGGAGAGGACCATTCTCAGAGAAGGGATTTGCAATTCAAGAGGTAGCACTGCTTCAGATCCGTAAACTAGGCTATAGGGCGTACTACCTGTAGCTGTCTTACATGTAGTACGATACGCCCACAGCACATAGAGGAGCTGTTCGTGCCACCGCCTTTTGTTGCCGTCGAGCATTTTCTTGAGCAGATTGATGACTATTTTGTTCGATGCTTCAGCTTGACCATTCGCCTGCGGGTAATAGGGAGAAGAAAAATACTGTCTGATGCCTAGGTTGTCACAGAAGGATTTGGTATCTGCGCTACTAAACTGTGGCCCATTGTCAGTTACAATAGTCATTGGGAGACCAAATCTGGTTACTATGTTGTCCAAGATAAAATGGCAAACCTGTTGGGATGTGATTTTCTGCAAGGGGGCAGCTTCTACCCACTTCGTAAAGTACTCAGTAGCGGTAATGATGAAGCTATGCCCTGCAGAAGATTTTGGCGTGATGGGTCCTATGATGTCCAGTCCCCATCGCTGAAATGGCCATGTTATCTGTGTCGTATGCAATTCTGTGGGTGACACGTGGATGAGGTTTGCGTGACGTTGGCACGTGTCATAGGTTTTGACCTTTGTCAGGCAGTCTCGTTTCATGTGTGGCCAGTAGTATCCTAAGCGTCAGATTTTCAGGACCATAGCCTTTGGTGCTACGTGGCCGCCACACAGTCCCTTGTGAACGTCGCCGACTATGTGTTGCGCTTGGTCTTTGTCAACGCAGGTAAGCAACACGCCATCAAAGGAGCATCTACAGAGAGTGCTGTTTCCGATGATGATGTATTGCCTAGCCCGCTTACGGATTGCATCTTTCTGTGCGCGTGTTAATGTAGCTGGCAGCTCACCTTGCAAAAGATAAGTTTTGATATTATCGTACCATTTAGGCGTGATTTCCTCGAGAAGAGAGGAGATTTACGTCGTCTGAATGACAGGGTCTGCGCATTCTGTAATCAATGCAGGGCAGATGTTAAGCAGGTGTGAAGGCACGTGTAAAGCCAAAGTGGCCAGTGCGTCGGCCAGCGTGTTGTCAGTCCATGGGATGTGTTGGGCGTCGAAGGTCGTAAATCGCCTCAGAAGATCTTTAGCCTAATCGTAGTAGGGCTGCAAATGTACCGCCTTGCAGGTGTAGACTCCAGTGATTTGATTTATGACAAGCATCGAATCACCCCTAACCGCCAGGTGTTGCACATCGAGTTCACCTGCAGTTAGTAACCCCCTGAGGAGCCCATCGTACTCTGCCACATTGTTCGTACAAGGGAAGGTCAATCGATAAGCGTGTAGACGCACATCCTCAGGCGATAGCGTAAGAACGGTGGCAGCACTTCCGTCTCTGGCAGTTGAAGCTCCATCGAAGTACAACGTTGCTTCGAGGCCTGTCGAGATAGGGCTTAGACTATGTACATATTCGTCTGGGAATTCTGGCTCTATTGTTGCGTGATTGTTAATCGGTGAAGTTATCAACTGGTCAGCTATCGCTTGGCCTTTCGTGGATGATTGGCCAATATAGTGCAGATCGAATTCTACCATGATAGCCTTCTAGTGAGCTATTTTACTACTCTCGTGTAAGCTGAGCATAATGGCTCTAAGGATGTTGTTCTTACAGATGACGTTAACTTGACTACGAAACAAATAATGTCTACATTTCTTAAGCGTAAAAACTAATGCTAAGCAATTACTCTTAACGTCGTTGTATCTCATCTCGTACGCACATAGAGCATGACTTAAGTAGTAGATGGGCATTTCCGACCCATCATCCCTTTTTTGACAAAGCAACGCTGCTATTGCTACGTCCGAAGTTGCGAGATAGATGAAAAAAGGCAAATCCCTTCGTGGCGGAAAAACCGTCGGAAAATGTTGCAGTTCTTGTTTTAAACTGTCAAACGCATGCTGGCAATCATCGGTTCATTCAAAATTAACCCCCTTTTTCAGCAAGTGTTGCATAGGGTGTAACTTGTCGGTCAACCTCGAAATGAACCGGCGTATAAACTATAAGCATCCCTGCAACCCGCGTAATTGCTTGAGATCTGTGGGAGGTGTTAACTCGACAATGGCTTTGACCTTATCAGGGTCAACTCGTATGCCAGTTTTCGATACCACAAACCCCAGCATGCGTCCGGTTTTGACTCCGAATACACATTTCTTTGGGTTAAGCCGGAGCTCGTGTGTTGAGCATCTTTTAAGGACTAAATCCAGGTCCTCTGAATGATCTTCTGACTTCAAAGACTTCACAGCTATGTCGTCCACGTAATCATTCAGCCTTCCTAGGAGGTAATCACTGAAGATGTATGTCATGGCCCGTTGATACGTTGCTCCGGCGTTCTTCAGACCAAAAGACATCATGGTGTAGCAAAAGGTGCCCCAGGGTGTCATGAACGTCGTGGTCAGCTGGTGTTTTGGGTTAATGCGAATCTAGTTATAGCCTGAAAAGCTATCCATGAAGGACAGAAGCGCATGCCCAGCTGTTGTATCCACTAGCTGGTCGATACTCGGCAATGGGAAGTTATCCTTAATTGTGGCCTTGTTCAAATCCCGGAAGTCTATGCATATGCGTATGCTCCCGGTCTTCTTCAGCACGACCACAATGTTAGATACCCAGTCTGAGTAATCGACTGCGCGGATGAAACCAGCCTAATATAGCTTTGTGATCTCATCACGCACTGCTAGCGCGATCTCTGGTTTGATTTTGCGTGCCTTTTGTCTAACCACTTTAACCTGTGGGTCTAGGATAATGTTATGTTGGATTAACCTAGGATCTAACCCAGGCATATCCTCGTATGACCATGCAAAGACAGTAATGTTGTCTTGTAGGACCCGTTTTATTGTGTTGTGCATTTTTTCGTCTAACAAAGAACTGACTTTGAGCGTTTTAGTCTCATCCTTATGCGTAACGACAGGGACCTCACTGAGGGGGTCCTCGGTTATGTCTCCAGACTCCAGGTCTAGCATGCGCGTCGACTGTTCTGGCCATTCTGGGGACGTCTCCAACGTAGCTATGGTTACGCTTTCAAAAGGGAGATTAATGTCTACTAGCGTGGAGTCAAACTGTCTAAATAAGTTCCCGTATGGGCCTGTCAAAGTTAAAGGTGCTGAAACTGCAGCGTCCATTCTCCATCTGTCTTGCAAAACCGGCAAGTGCGTAAATGGTTAGGAGACAAGTGACGTGATGTCGCTGAATGCGGAAGGCTGAATGAATTTTGAATATTATAGACAAGCTGTAATCAATGTAACCCGATTACGAGGTGATAAGATGTGGTAGTTTAACGTCATTTCGGACAGTGGCGTGTGCGATATCGGCCGCATTAATATCTAGATTTGCGGATTTCGTTTCAGGAAAGTTCCGCTTAATTCTGATATCAAGTCGGTGATCCTCGCGTATAAGTAGATGGTTTTTCGATGAGAACTGGTTGTTGGCTATCGTAAATTTGAATTTGCAACTGTCGCTGAGAAAAGGAAGAGCAGAGAGTTAGGGCGTGGGATCTTGCAAGATTTGCAAGCGTTAGGCTGTGAAGAAATTCTGAAACCATCGCAATGGTGCCGAAGATGAAGAAGAAGAACAGAAAACTGGCCAAAATCGACGAAATGCAAGCAACTCTGGACCGTGTTTCGCAGGCGCTGATCGATGTTCGAGAGCCCGCGCCGTTGAACCGGTTAGTCGTTCCTTACATACTTTCGTTTCTATGGCTGCTTTTTGTGGTGTATTTTCATTTGCGTGCATGTTGATTTTGAGTTATGGACCTCGGGTCTATGTGAGGGTTTGAAAGGGTTGCGTTTATCGCCATTGTCAGGGACAAACCTTGCGTTGTCGCAAGGGTTTGGGCGATTTCGGCCTGGGCGCGTTTTATGGGTTCTTTCGTGTTAGTCATGCAAATGAAGATGTAGGTATTAATATACGCTTTGGCTTTTCTATACAGCGTCGCGCTAAAGCCCATCCTGATTGTGCTAGACATCATTGGGGTTTTGTGTTGGTTGAACCCTATCGTCCCCAACGTCCCTCCTCCTTACACACGAGTGCAGGGAAAGGCCATCTGGTTCCGAAAGGGGGTGCTGGAGTTTCTGCAGTTTTTGCTGCGTAAGTTCAGCATAATTATCTGGTCTAATGTGACCAGGGATGTTGCCGGTGCCATTTTGGAGCACCTATTGGCGGGGTCGGCGCAGGGGATTCTGGCTTACCTGACGGACGGAGCCATCGAGACGGGTTATCCCGAGGACCAAGTGCTCAGCGCCCGCGGTCTGCGGAGCTTACACTGGATCTGGAGCATGACCCGTTTCAACTGTTATCATGCATATAACACGCTGTTCGTGGCTCGTCATGTGTCGACGTACTTCCAGAACCCACCAGGCACGGTGTATTACGCAGGCGGGTAAGCAGATTTGGTTAACTGTATTGATGTCTACTTTTCTGTTTTGTTGTTTCGTTGCAATGTAGGATAAGTCTATGTGAAAATTGTAAAAGAAGCTTACGCTGTATGGTACAGGTTTTTTATACATGACAACCAGTTACTCGGCGATGGCGATACGTTGGCCTGGGCTGAAACGGCAATATCGGCGTTTACCGCAACCAACAACGTGCGTGCCGGTGTTATCGGGCAAATTGGCCATGAGATGCATGAGTATCACACCCGCTACGAGCGCCCTTTTAAGACTTGTCAGGAACTCGGATGGCTACACGAGGACTGGACCTTGGATCCACCTCTCACCGTCGAGGATGTGGAGAGAGAACTCCTGCCATTTCCATTGCCGTTTGGCCCCGGTAAGGCTGCTGCATGTTCTAATGTCATGCGTGTAGTGAGTCACGGGCATTATATAATAGTGTTTCTGTTAACTTGCGTTTTATGCCCTTCAGTCAGGGAATCCCGGGAGATTACCCTTACGATTTCCAGCCACGAGGCGAGGGATTTTCTCTTTCGCTACGGGGATATTAAGGAGGCACAGCGTTGGCTTAGCCATTCGGCGGCCCCAGTTGCAGTGACCAGAAAGATCCATGCCGCAGGGCTAATGCACCTGTTTTTGGCTGCGACCCCTGATGTCCTCGCCAGCAAAATGATAGGCTTGGTGAACTTCTTCAGCGAGAAGGCGGATCGTTTTAGCACGCGCGTGCGTAATGTGCGCGTAAACTTCGATATTGACGCTCAGTTCTTCTCGGACCTGTTTGGCGTCCCCTCGAACGACCTTCCCATAAAAGTGAAGACCAAGAGGAGTGCCAGAGTCGAGGAATTTCTGAGGGAGTGGGCGAGGATTCCTAAGGAGGCCAAGGGGTTTCCTTATGAAAAATTCGAGATGGGGACCGCCAAAACACTTTATCCCCTGTTCCGAGCCCGGACCTTCCCCAAAACCCTCTCGCAGGCGAAGTTCTTTTCGGTAGAACAGACCTGCATCATGCGAGAAGTCCTGGAAGAGGGAGCCTGGTTTGATTGGGCAAGCCATCTTGCTAAGGGACTGTGCAATGAAATGGTCAAGCTTCGGGAGAAGCTTGAGTCCCGTTTCAATGTGCATTACGTCTTTTTCATAGCTTGCCTCCGGCGGCTTGCTGAGTTTCTGGTCGTTCAGAGGAATGGGGTCTGGGTACAGCAAGACCGAGACCAGCTATCCAGACCCTGGATCGCCCACATTCTCAGCACTACCCGTGGGTAGGATCCGCCGGAAGGGATCGGGGAGTCGTTGTCTGTAACGACTAAAGGCTTGACGGCACCCCGAGCGCGAGGTCTTGATAGCGTAGGCGGGATAATGCCTACCTACACCGGCGACGCCTCGCAGGGGAAATGTCTGGCGGAGGAAATTGTAGAACCGGCAGCTCGGCGGAAGAAGCTCCGCCTAGCTGAGGCCCCTGAGGGCGATGCAGGCCACACTATTGGGCTCACGGTGCAGCGGAATAAGCCTCCGCCTGGTAAGTGTGAAAGGCTTGTATACGCAATGTTTTATTTTAGATGATCTGGAATTATATGCTAATGTATGGTGTAAACAGCAAAAATGTTAGGGCAATTGACCCCTGAAACAGGGGCGATGGTACTAAGCCGTGGGGAGGGGGCCTCAGTTTTGGAAGAAGAGGCCCCAGCTGTTAATACGAGCCGTATGCAGGTTCCAGTGCGTGAAGCAGCCCCAGCTGCTAGCGGAAGCCGCGTACAAACTGGGGTGCGTGAGGAGACCCCTACTGCCGGAACCAGTGATGCACAGACTCCAGTGCGTGAAAAGGAAAGAGATAGGGAAGATGCTGACGAAATAGCCACTGTCACAGGCAGAGGTAATGAGTGCGTTAGCGTGTTTTGCAAAATCTGTTAATGACAGTAATGTCTAACCAAATTACGCTATAGGGGAAGAAGATGCCTCAACGTCTGCTGCTGTTAGCAAAATGTGGAG
>MNCI01004113.1:345561-435460 GCA_015680685.1 Gnetum montanum | reverse complement strand
AGGGTTGTTTATCCCCCTTGTCCTCCTCCATTCGGCCCAAAAGACGGATCTCTCGAGGCGGAGCGGTGTCAGTGGGGGGTTCGTTCTTCTTCCTACCAAAAGAAGGTGGCTGCATTTTTGTACCTTTGGCATGCTTCTGGGGCATAGACATAGGCACAGAGGCCAGGGGCCTGGGCTTAGGGAAGCCGAGCGTAGGGTGGCCTTCTGTTGTGTTAACTGCTGTATTCTCCTCCTTTCGCTTGGGAGGCGATGACTGGTGGTTCTGGCTAGAGGTCTGCCCCTGCGTGAGAGGGGCAGCCTGTGGTTTTGGCGCCCTAATAATGAAGGGCGCTCTCAGCATGGGCGCGGAGGAAGCTGCGGCTTGGGTACTGTCGCGTGACTGAGGGCGCGCTTGAGAAGGTGCCCGTATGATAAAAGGTGGCTGTGAGGCGCCACTGGCTACCGAAGAAGTAGTTGGCCCCCTTGGTGAGCTAGCGGGCATGTGCAAAACAAAAGGCTGCTTTGGCGGTCCTTTACGCTCACTGTCCGTACTCACTACAGTGATTGTATACGGATCGTAATTTGTGTTCAACGGATCCTTGTATACATGCAGTGTTTGATTTTCCGGACGCGTAGGATTACTGCTGTCTAGTTTTAGATGACCTTTGTCGATCATGCGTTGAATGTTGTCCTTCAACGCCCAGCAGTAATCCGTGTCGTGACCACACATCTGGTGGTAGTCACAGAAACGGTCCAGCCTGAAAGATCTCGGAACTACTGGCTCATTAGGCAGGGCTAAAGAAGGGTCCTTCAGCAGCTCACAGTGACGTCTGTGGCGCTTCAGGGCTTCCTCGGACACTTTCTTAGGCTAAATGTGTCCTGCCGCTAACAGTTGTTTCAGCAGTTCGGAATGTTTCACGGGTAAAGCCGCATATTTCGAACGATCTTTACGCTCAAAATTGGGCTTTGGCTGGGGAGCCTGTTCAGGAGCAGCTGTGGCTTGACTGGTGCCGGCACCAGCCGTGGCCTCAAGGGGCGTTGTTGTGGATGCCTTCTTGTTCTTATTTTTTGCGTTTTCAGTCAGCGCAGCTACATTCGTTGTCGCTGCCTTGCCTTTGTCTTTGGCTTTGTTGTGTGCGTTTTTGTAGGCGACATATGCTGGGTCTTTGCTGGCCTCCGCAGCATCTTGGATGCTTCGGACCTGCGCGAAGGCCTGATGTATATTGCCAGGGGAAAGATAATACAACTTAGACTTAATGAAGTCGTTGACTACTGCCTTGAATATAGCCAGTAGATGGGAGTCCGCGATCAGGTCGCGGATCTCATTCAAGGTAGCATTCCAACGCTGTATGAACTTTTGGACTGGCTCGAGCGGGTCTTGTTTCACCCCCATAAGCTGTTCCAATGTGACTTCCTATTTCAGGTTGTATTTGAAATGGGTCACAAATTGAGTCAGCAGCTCTTCCAAGGTTGAAATGGAAGAGCGTGGGAGAGCTCTATACCAGTCTAGAGCCTTCCCTGTCAAAGACATCGCAAAGACTCGGATCAAAGTGTGCGGCCACTGTTGTAACAACAAAGACTCGGATCTGAAGGTGGCTAGATGGGTGTTGGGATCCCCCTCTCCATTATATTTGGTAAAATGAGGGAGGGACATCCCTGGTGGCAGTGACAGCATGGGGACGGTTGGATTGATCGGATCATCCTGATAGAAGTCCATGATCTGAATGGTATCAGATCCAGCAGTCTTGAGGCGTCGAACCTCTTCGGTAAGTGTCTGGATAAGTTGGAAAGCTTGATCTAGACCTGTTAACGGGGGTGTCTGTGCAGCAGGCACAGGAGGTTGGACTAGGCAGGCAGCCCTAGGAAACTGAAATGCAGGAGGTGGTTGGCTAACCGCTAGTGGAGCAGGGATCCCCGCAGGCTGGGGGGCTTGCGAAGACCACCATCCACCGGTCTGAGCTGAGAGGTTAACTGCTGCCTGCTGCGTAGGATAGTGGTAAGTATATTGAGGAAACACCTGCGAAAGTTACGCCGCAGGTGCGACCCAAGGCTGTGTACCATACACCGCAGACGGGTGGTGTTGTGTAGCAGGGTTGATCCATTGACTTGTTGCAGGGTATTGAATAAAGGTCTGCTGTGGTACGGCTGCGGTATTTTGCTGAGCTGGTGGGGGCGGGAACATTTGCGCTGAATGAGTTGTCGGTACAGTGTGAGCTTGTGCCTGAGGGATGAAATAGGGCATGGCGGTTGCCGGGACCACTGCCGGAATACTAATGACCTGTTGGGATGGACCCACCCCTGCATTATGGTGTGATTGTTGTCCTTGCGACCCAGACGGCTGCGTGTTGGCTTGCGGGAAGGTAGGGATCTGCGCCTGTGCGGTCGCAGCTGGGTCAAGAGAGTTTGCCTCTCCGTCAAAAGGGAACAATGAATTTTCTTGTGTGTGGGGCATCAGAGTATAGAACGAATGCTTTGACAGAGCCGCGAATTCGTCCTCTGCCTCTTCCCCATGCTGAGGCTCCACCCCGGGTTGTGAAGTTTGGCCTCTGGCCATGACCAACTGTGTGAGCAATTCGTGGTATTGGTCAGTCAAGGGGATTATATCGTAGGCTGACGGCTTAAAGTCATAGCCCCCTCGGTGGAGCACCTCAAAGTTTCGCTTTGCCTCCAGCTCAGCTTGGCTAAGAGCCAGCCTCGCCTGGATCTTGACGCATATGAAATTGTATTCTTTAGGGGTTATAACTGTGAAGATAGGCTCTTTCCCCTGAAGTCTCAATGAACGGCGCAATGATCCTTGAGGTCCCGTTGCACCAGGAGCGGGTCCTGTGACCACCGTAGGATTCACAGGCGCAACACCCAGATCGGTAGCGACCATGGCGGTTGTGTTTGAGTAAAAAGAATCCATTGATCAACGAAGTCGAGAGTAACTGATAATCGTATCTAAAAGCAAATGGCTGGCAACAAAATGCACAAAAGGCTTTCTACCCTGTAGGATTTCAAAGAAATCGTCCTTGCGACCGATCTACACCGAACGATTGACCGTAGACTTCCCTAGAGGTATTACGTCTATGGTTTAGGGTATGGATCTCTAACAGGGTTACCCAAAATATTCGGATCGGAGCCTAAGGGTCCTCCTTCTAGCGCCAGAAAACTGTAACGACGGAAAACGTCGGCAGCTGGAAAATACCGACCGAATCTTCGGCGTACACAGTTTTAGCCACGGATCCACGCGAGGGCTATGCTGGAGAAAGCGAATCCGTGGTGCCCTGAATGGTCTTGTTGATCAGACAGGGACTTACGGGTCAGTAAAACAATGCAAAGTGCGTAAAAGAAAGCGATCTGATTCGAGGGACCGTAAAGCAAGGGGAAAACGATTGCAACAGTGATAATGCTAAACACGATGAAAGGAGGTTGACATAAGAGCAGCTCGAAGCTTCAAGATCTGCGCTTTGACTTATAAATGTATATTTCGTATGAGAAATTACACTGGGGAAACCCCGCTTATAGGATGTGAAACAAGCACAAAACAACGAGCAAACGGTCTAAACAGAAGTCCGATCTACCTCGTGGGCTAAAGCTGAGATGCAAGGCAGGCAAAGCTTTGATGTCTACCGATCAACTGTTTCTGATTGATAGAGTCTTTTCAGCAGAAAGATTACCCCTGTCACCGGTGCTCAAAGCGAACTGTACTCCGCTTCGGCTGTAAGGTGATGATGTCCACGATTGCCAAAGCGCTGTTCTCTGTATCCCTGCCCTAAAGTGCTAAGTGCTCTGGTGCTTAGAAATATGCTTTTTGCTTCTCTGATTTGCCAACCTTTGTAACTTTGTCAACTGAGGTATTTATAGGCCGCGACGCTCCACGGAAAAGGTGCAACCCTGATGACGTGGATCCCGGATGTTGCGGGTCCTGTCGGCATGACCATTTTAAGTTAGACTGACTATGCACAACACGCTTGTTTGCGTGTTGTGCGTGTGAAGAGCAAGTACATGCTGAGCGCGCTTTAATTGCTCAGGCTGTATTACGCTCATTCGCATTGCGTTGCGTGTATGAGCGTAATCTGGTGTAAAAACAATAATGCTCAAAATTGTTTTACGCTCACTACGCAACTGTGCGTAATAAAGCGTAAATAATGTGCAATCTTACGCTCACTACGCAGCGGCGCATAATGAAGCGTAAACAATGTACAAGTTTAATGATAACATACGCAATGGTACGCACTGCCGCATAAAGAGCGTAAAGACAAGTTAATCATGTGCCACGAGAAAAAGTGTCAAACTGTTGCGCTTCTCTAGACTCTGCCTTTGACTATTTTGGAGCTTATTACGCTCATTACGCTGCCGTGCGTAATAGATCGTAAACTTGTCCTGGAACAAAGCTGTTGCGCGCTCTCGCTTGAATTGCGAATCTTTGCCTGAGGCCGACTCGTAATTTTCACGGTGTTTCACCTTTGCTACGCTCCTACAGGAGCAACTAGTGCTACACTTTGCTATGCTCCACTAGACCTTGAGAGTTTGCCAGACTATGGCTACACTACCAAGATTGCATGTGCCAAGATTGCAAAATACCACCATGTACTTGCAAATAGTACAAAATAGTATAATTTGGAGGCTATGCTCTGGGACTACATTGAGTGTAGGTACAATTTTGGAACATAAAGGGTGGGGGGTACAAAAAGAGTGCAAGTTGTTGATACTACTTTTCAGACGAGTGTTGGAGCTAGAATGAAGGCTTCTGCAAAGATTTGGGAGCTTTTGGAGGTAGTTTCTTGTTGCCACGCTAGCTACGTCTTGGAGCATAGCACGGTAGTTAGACAATTCTTGTAAAACATTGAAGTGCATTGCTGCTATGCTTGCGACACTCATGAGCGTAGTAGGATGAGACAAGTTGTAGCATAGACACTTAGAAAAATCTAGCAAAAATTGTAGTCCTTGCTCTTGCTACACCAGCGTTGTTTGAGAGCATAGAAGGAAGGGTAGCTTCAGGAGTTAGATAATTTTCCAAATGCCTCTTCCCTAGTGAGCTATCTTGGCAGGTTGTAGCTTGATACTAGTGCAAACTGGCCACCAGAGTGCTGCTACACTTGCTACATTGGCGAGCATAGTAGGAGGAATGTGAGCATAGCAAGACACTTAGAAACATTTCCTTAGCTATTGTTTGACACTTAGAAAATTTTGTAGATCTGGTTGTGTTGCATGCTATGGTGGCTACACTCTAGAGTGTAGCCCCAACAATGGGATCATGGGCCAAAAACTTAGAAAAAGTTTGCCTTGTGTTGACACTTAGACAAATTTGTGTTTGAAGTACTATTGCCTGAATTTGGTGGTGTTTCAGGGATCATGGGTTCCTAAAGTTGAAGCTTTAGCTATTAATTTGATAAGAATTTTCCCTATTGCTAATTTAACTACTTTCTATTGAATATGATATTCTTAGAGTTTCATGATCTATTTAGTGTGTTTTTCATTGGAATCTTGTAATTTAGCTAATGCAATAGTAGGTAAATTAGAAATGATAATCAAAACCTTATAGTTTAGTAAGTAGTAACAGAAATTTTTTAAGATTTTAATAATAGGATATAATTAGTTTTCTATGGGTGAGGATCTTAATTCAACATCTTTTAAAGGTATAGATATGAAAGCTATAGGTTTCTCTACTTGCTAAATGATGTCTTGGGTTAGAATGGCCACAATAATAACATGACTAAAGAAAGCGTATAAGAGAAAATCATTTTCATACCATTGGAAAGTTAAAAAAAAAGCATCTATAATAGCTTTCTTAATACAAAAAACACACTTTTTCTTTCTGTTATCCTATGTATGTTACTATCCTTTTTAGCATATTATTTAATGATCTAACTAATTTAGAATACATAAAATAAAATCATTTAATTAAATTAAATTTTTTAGGAAATGCCCTTAAATTAGTTTTAGATAAAGGATAAGAGACTTCTAAAATATTGTTTACTCTCTCAGGATTAATCATGATTCCTTTCTTAGTCATTATATGAACTAGGAATTTATCACTTTGGACATCAAAAACTGATTTTTTAATGTTTAAAGTAATACCAAATCATTATAAAAATGTTTCTAAGATGTTTAATGTAGGTACCACAATCTTTAGAGAACATAGTTAAGCTATCTAAATAAATGATAATGCTTTCAAAGCTTGTTTTGGTAAGTGGTGATACATCATTGATGTTGCACAACTATAGGTTTGGATGCACATAAATAACTTTATTAATTTAGGTTTATAAAAAGATACAAAATTTCCACCATATGCATCATAATTCCTTCATAACTAAATTAAGTTAGTACCTTAGCTAACAACAATAAAAACTTGGACTAGACATGGCTTAACTTATGGTTTCCATAGAGGAGTTACAATAAGATATGACCTAGGACATAACATCAACTTGTCAAGTTAAGAAGAAGCATCAAGAAGTGGTGGTTATGGTGAAATAAATCATGGCATGTTTGATGTGTATAAAGGATATGGTAGATATTTTTAGACTTCCTCTTCTAAGATAGAAACCCTTACTTGAAGAATCTTACTTTAGTCACATATCAGTCCTTGCTGTTGTAGTAGCACCTAACATAGTTTCTTTTTCTTTTGTTTACACTACTCATGACGCTAACTTTCTTCTGTGAGGTTTGTTGAATGAGTTTGAACTTTCTCTTAGAAATTCTTTGAATCAATGGAATCTATCAACAAATCATTCAGCTTTATTTCTAGTGGTCATTGTTGTGCATGTTCCCAACTTGGTATTTTAGAAATGAGATTTATAAAATCCAGATCTTCTTGGTTGAGGAGGCTCAGTTAGATGTGATTTAATTAGTGAAGAGAAAATGAAGAGGATAGAGGAAGAACAAATTAATTTCATTTATATATTATTATTTATATTTTCTTTTATTTTTAATGATTATTTCATATTTTATATATTATTTGATTATTTNAATAATAACATATTATTTATATATAATTTATTTTTAATTAATTTTATTTATATTTACATCTTTTTAATGAAAAAAGTATAAATAAAATTTTTTAAAAATAAAAAATAAATTAAAATAAAAATAAATAAAAGAAAATAAGGAAAATTAAAATAAATGAAAATGGAATAAAATAAAATAAAAATTAAATTAAATAAAGGAAAATGAAATATAAAAAAAATTAAAAAATAAATAAATAAAATAGAATTGAAATGCTACCTAAACACCCAAAAACAAGCTATCCAAGGCATGAAAAGTTTTTAAAATAATATAATTGCCATGCATAATGCTGAAACAAAGTTGAAACTAGGAGAATCATGAGATCCCATCAACAAAGAGTTAGAAAGAGAAATGGAAACAAATGTGGTAGACCATAAAGGATCACAATGATTTTTGATTATTATTGTAAAATTTATAAATAAACTTTGTAATTTACATTTCCATCACCTTTGCTATTTGCAACCAATTCTCTACGTGTATCATTGATAGACCTGTTGTAGTCTTGGTAAGGGGGTTCCTATCAATGGTGCCATTTCTAGGGATTGATAAAGAAAAAAGATAGTCTAAATATGTGTGTATGCTTTGTTTTGTTATGACATCCCATTCCCAGATGTCATAGAAAACATCAAATATACGTTATATTAAACATTATGCATAAGAAAATAATATACCAAATGTCAAATATATATAATATTTGACATTAGGTGTAAAGAAAATAATAGGTGAAATGCAAAAGGAAAAAGAAAAGAATGCTTTATTGATGTGAAATAGTGTATTTGGATCATGCTCTGAGAGTGTTCCCTAGGGTTTTTGTCCTTCAACATTTATCCCTTAGCAGCAATCTAGCATTGCCATCATGGTTAGGCCTATTACTAGCCATAAGGAATGGCCAATCCTTTTCTTGTCCCGCTCCACCTGGCACCCGTTACTCATCTCTATTAGCTCTGCAATTCCATGTTGACATGACATCTAATGCTGGGGTATAAATACCTTAGGTCAAACCCCTAAAGGTCACCTCAAGAGACATGTTTGTTATTACAACATGTCCTTTCAGGTCTTATTATGATAATGATAACACTTGTTATGAAGAGGTACCATATTTGTTGTGCAATAGCAACATTTAAGAATGTGGACATTATAATATATTCCTCTTAAGTTTCATTTATCCTCAAACGAGTCCATGTTTATTGTCTTTTTCTAGCTCTAATGCTCTTTTATGATCCTATGCTCATATACTTTGATTTTTCCTTTAGGCTTGAAGTTGTATATCCTAATATTCTTTTGCTTATTCTGCAAAAAAAATGTGTGAAAAGAATATATGAGAAATAAATATTATTTTACTAATACTCATCTCATTTTCTAAGATAATGATAAGAGGTGAATTAAAGATCCATTGACCACCAATCACTAGTCCTAACTAGGATCACAAAAAGTACAACTCATATCTAGTTACCAAAGTGAAGGTAGGGAAAATCTATGCTCTCAACTTGAATTACCTTAAATATTTTACTTATCTAATTAAAATATACATTAATCAATAAATAAAATTATGAAAATCATAAATCAAAGTAAGGTTAAGATACTTGCTAATCTTGATCAACCTAGGTGATGAGTCATGTTCTAACATGCTCCAATATTGGATACACAATATCGGAGTTGCAACATAAGATACCTGATGTCAAAGCCTAGGACATGATGTTGGATAATCCGATATTGCAGGGTATATGCTAGCCTATAAATATATCACTTTAGCTCACAATTTTCATATCAGTTTTTTTCATAGTTAGTGAAGCTCTTACAGTTTGTTTTCTCTAGAGTTAGAATATTTTTTGAGTGCTCAGAATAGGAGTATGAGTGTGTACGGATCTTTGTTCGAACACTAATGTACTTGAGTGTAGCAATGTGATGGGAATAAAAATGAATCCTTTTGATAATCCTTGTAGCATTGAGAATAGATTAATGTTTCCTTTAATGCAGTTTACTTTAATGCATTTAAACTTAAGAAATTAATTTCTAGTTGTTAATGAACATAAGCACGACCACTTCGAGCATGCATATAGTGCTTGGTAACCTAGAAACACTTAATGTTTGGTAGCCGAACAGTACTATATGTGTTTAGAATGTGCCTAAGAAAGTGGGATAGGTACTTATGTTAGGCTAGCTAGGTAGTAAATGAATTAGATCTAAAATTACTCTACCTTTCATTCTTGTTGTAGCTGATAAAACTTATAAAACATAAAATAAGAAAAATCATGTATCTCAATTATACTTAAACCATACCCTAATTCACAAGTGTAGTTGGAAAGACAATGAATGTTCTCAATGTTCATTTCACTTCTTAGAGGACCTAGTGTACTGGAGAACTATAGGTCCACAAATTTCAACCATATCACGTGTGAACGCCTTAGTGATTCGTATGGTTGGATGTAGGGGTACCTCATTGCTCATCATTGGCATTGTTGCTTGGGACCTTTTGGTTGTTTCATGCACTATCTAGGATTTAGTGGAAAGCATTCAAAATCATTGAAACAAATCTTAGAGTCATATCACATTTTACAATTACTACAACAAAATTTAAAAGCACACTACATTTTTATCATTTCACTAAAAATGTCTTCTTCTCACAAGAGTGCTTCTCCACCCAAGTCTGATGGAGATCATCAGTTGATGCCTCAACAATATCAAGTTGTATATGCTCATCTTGATAATTATGTACCCAATTTCACTTGCATCCTACATTACAATGAAAAGCTGTGGTGGTATGACATAAATGGCAACGTTGTATTACCACCCAACTAATTTGTTCCTGCAATGCTTCAACAAATGCTTATATGATAGGGTCTCTAGGAACTTCATGTTGAGCATATTGTATAAGATAGTGATGCTAAGGATTATTGTTCCATTGAGGCACAACGTCTCAAGGATTGCCAGTTGGAAAAATGTCATGAATTTGTGAAGGAAAAAGGATTTAATGATTCCCCATTCTTGTTGTACCAAAAAGATGGTGGGAAACCCTTCTCTGGGGGTTTTCCATTTAGTGAAATTCCTCTCTTTGACTTTGGTGAAGGAGGTCAAAATCAGAACCTATAGTCCACAATTCACAATCTCGATTCTAGTAAGAATGGATCCAATAACAAAGAAGGATCTAATGAAGCAAGCCAAGGTAGGGATGCAGATAAGAAAAAAGATCGTGATTGTGGCCATAATCATTGAAGAGTGGGTAGTAGGCACCGTGACGGTGCTAGTCCTTCTTCCTCATCATCATCATCATCATCATCTTCTTCTTCTTCTAGTTTTGATCACAACTGTAGGAGGTGAGACTATGATGGAGGTGACTAAAATAACCGATGTGACCAACATGATCAAAGGAACCATTGGGCAAGGCAAGATCAAGGGTGCAAACATTCAAGAGAGGTACATCATCATGAATGAAGGGGTAGTAGAAGGCATCATAGACACCATTTTCATGATCTCAATGAGCCTTTTCTTGCTACCCAAAGTATGCTCAATATCATAGAGGTAGTACAAATTCCAACAAGGCATGTGAAGGATAGTCAAATCAAGAGGCTACATATGAACAACATTCCTAGGTTTGAAGGGGGATATAACTTGGATCCATAGAACCATCTCCAAGATTTTCAAGATGCATGTGCCTTGCAGAACATAGAGAATGAGTGGAAAAAACTTAATTTTTTCCTAAGGACACTCATCAAAGAAGCAGAGAATTGGTATTGATCCTTAAAGCTAGAATATATTAGATGATGGAGTACCATGCTTGAATTGTTTAATGATAAATATCAAAAATACTCTAGAGTGTCCAACTTAAGAAGAAAAATTCAAGGATGGAAATAAGGAACACAAAAACCCTTGGATGATAATATTCCTTAATGCACAAATGTCCTAGCCATGGTTATTCTCAACTAGATCAACTTGGCCACATTGTAGATGGGCTTCGATCAGAAATGAGGAGAACCCTTGGTGTCTATGCCCAAGGGTGACTATCAGAATTAAGTGCTCATTAGATACAAAGAATAATCATGTATGTAGCTAAAGAGGAGGGTGAATTAAAAAAAAGAGAAAGTGTAGAAGAATATAATTGTGATCCTTCCATTTGTAAGAGGGAGGTTTGATTTTGTAATAGTGAGGAAGAATCTGCACCTGATGAGGTGGTGAATAGGAAAACCTTGCCACTCCAAAAATTCCAATATGAAATTATGACCAAGGTTAATTAGTTATGGGACTCCATGGATAGTAGATTTCAAGCTATCCTAAAAACTTCTGAAAAGTCTAAAGAATAAGGTAGTGATGATGAGCACAGGAGGCACAAGAAAGTTGAACATGCCTATCAAAAAGGTAAGGGAAATATTACTACAATAGAAGAAGTTTTAGAAAGTAAATCAGATGATGATGGTGGATGTGACATCTATTAGTATGAACATATTAAGGGATGTTGCCTCATAGTGTCACATTTATAGGAGTCTAAGGTGTATGCTTTGAATTCATGACTAACACAAAGGAAAATATCTAGAAGATTACCTTATCTTCAATGTAATTTTAGGTAGTTCCACCAACAATAGTAATATTATCCAAGTGAAACTCCACTGTTACCATATGAGCAGTATCAACTGTGGTAGCAACCACAATCATGGGTGTTGGCACCACCAAGGCAGTAATACCCTTATAGACAACCTGATTCATATGGGTACTACATTCAGCAACCCTTATCTCTACATGACTCCTATAGTCATGTTTTTATTTCCAATTTTACTACCACCCTTTTGATTATTATTAAATTCATTCTTCATATGAAAGAAGGGATACCACCTTTTATACTTATCCCCCTCCTATCCCTACACATGTTCCTCCTTGAACCGCATAGCTACCACTTGCTCCACCTATGTAGGGTGAACTACCAACTCAACCACAATAATGCAATGTTACTAGGGCCATTGATCTACAACTAGTTCATTAATCGAGTGGATCAAATACTCAATTAAATAAAAAACCTTTCTTTCGATCCCATAATGTAGCTAAGCCCTCAAATACACCTATGGTTGACAACCATGTCCCTCCATCTTCCTCTGTATCAAATTGTTTTGAGTTCCCTTCAAAATAAACACTACCTAGGATCCATACTATGATATTCACTCACATTGTATTTGATTGAATCCATGATAGAAACCCTCCCAAGAAATTAGCTAATCCTAGATGTCCTCTCATTTATTTTCAGATTGTTAAGAATGAACCATGAAAAGCTCTTCTCGACTTAGGTTTTGGTGTTAATTTTATTTCTCATGAGATGTACATTGCATGGAACCTACCTGCTCTCAAGAGGAGAAATATTAGATTAGAATTGGTAGACTAGTCCATCACTATTCCATTGGGATTGGTGGAAGACATTGTGATCACTGTCTGTGGGTGCTCTTATCTTGCTAATTTCCTAGTGAGCAAGGTGGAGAACCGCAAAGGGGATTTTCCAATCATCATGGAAAGGACATGGCTTAGCACCATTGATGCAAGAATGGTAATTAGAGATTTTTTCCTAGAAATATCCAAAGAAAATGCATTTGGAAAGATTGAGAAGAAGTAAGTTCCATGCATTACGTGCAATTTCGTAGAAACAACAATCATGGGTGCAATTGTGTGTAGAAACTCTCAGCTATGAAACAAGCATCTATTTTTGCATGTAAGTAGTATGCACAAAAAGTAGTAATTCAAAGGTTTCTATACATAGTAGCCATAACATAGGAGATACCTAGTGGCTAATCCCTAATTCTGAGAGTAGCACACTTTGCAAGGAATTGACTAAGATCTTGACATGCACATATGTCATAGGCATGAATGAACTAGAGTAAGTTCACTACCAACTCTCTGATGATGCAAATGATGATACTTATTGAGGATTGTTGGAGATTCCTAAAAATTTCAAGTAAGAGCCCCTTGAACTAAAAATGCTACTAGTTGGAATGGAATATGTGTTTTTAAAAAATGGGAAGCTGGTCATAATCAATGCAAATCTTGCTCTAGAGTAGAAAAAGATGTTGTTGAATGTGGTTGAAAAATGATCATTAGCTTTTTCTTGGTTATATCTTGAACTCATAGGGATTGATCTTGGGATATGATAGCATCATATCTACACTAATTCATCCATGAAGCCAAAGAGATAGCCACAAAGGTAATTGAACCCCAAATTGAAGTAGATCATCAAAGAGGAAATCAAAAAACTCCTCAAGGTGAGGTTCATTTATCCAATTGTGAATAGTCGGTGAGTTAGTCCACTCGTGATTGTGCCAAATAAAGGAGACAAGTGGCAGGTCTACATCAATTTTTGATTGCTAAATATGGCAACATTCAAGGATCATTTTTCGTTGCCATTTGTTCATCAAGTGTTAGACACAATATCTGGGCATTGCTACTATAGTTATCTAGACGGTTATAGTGGTTATAAGCAAATTCAAATTGCACTAGAGGACCAGGCAAAGAAAACATTCACGAGTCCTTGGGGGACTTTTGCATATTACAAGATGCCATTTGGTCTATGCAATTCTCCTACTACATTCCAACGCCTAGTTCTAAGCATTTTTCAAAATCAAATCAAAAGTGGTGTGGAAATCTTCATGGACGAATTCTCCACTTATGGAGTTACATTTGAGCAAGCCCTGGACTACCTTAATCAAGTGCTAAAATGATGTGTTAAAACTAACTTACAACTTAATTGGAAAAAAAGTGACCTAATGGTCTAGGAAGGTATCATATTAAGGCATAAAATATCACAAGTAGGAATTAAGGTAGACCCTATGAAAATAAGGGTTATCCAAGGAATAACCCACCAACTAGAAACTATCAAAGGTGTTTGATCATTCCTTGGACATATTGGCTAATACCAGTGATTCATAGAGAATTTCTCTAAGATCACAAGGCTATTGGTAGAGCTAACAAAGAAAGATGCTCCATTTTTCTAAAACATGGAATGTGAAAAAAAATTCCAATAGTTGAAAGAGAAACTTTTAGAAACTCCAATCCTACAAGCACTTGACTGGTCTAGACCATTTTATGTCATAATGAATGCATCAAATTATGCCTTAGAGCCATTTTTACGTAGATGGATGACAAGAAACATCCATACTATATCCACTACGCTAGCCAAAGCATTGTGGGTGCAGAACTAAACTACATCACTATAGAAAAAGAATTGATGGTAGTGGTGTTTGCTTTAGAGAAGTTCAGGTATTATGTGCTTAGATACAAGGTGTTTGTGCACATGGACCATAGTGCTATCCACTTCTTAATGAACAATCCAATGGTAAGCCTTGTGTCATATAATGGCTAGTGACCTTGCAAGAATTCAATCTTACGATGATAGGTTGAAAGGGCATTGAGAATGTGGTCACTGATCACTTGTCTTGGTTATGATAGAATGACAAAGAGAAAAAAAACTACTATTTTCCAAGTTTCCTAATGAAATCCTATTTATTGGGGCTATAACTAAACAATTGTGCAATGAGCCTAAATGGTATGATGGAATTCTCACCTATCTTCTTACCTAAGAGATGCCACAAGGGTTGGACCACCAAAATAAAC
The DNA here is from genome assembly GCA_015680685.1 of Gnetum montanum. Lineage (NCBI taxonomy): Eukaryota > Viridiplantae > Streptophyta > Gnetopsida > Gnetales > Gnetaceae > Gnetum > Gnetum montanum. Next base: position 420,913 of record MNCI01004113.1, on the reverse strand, counting down.
AATAATTTCTTCACGAGGTAAACTCACAATTGTGGCATACCAAAATGGACCACCTATCTTCTAATAATGCCACTTAGGGGTTGAACATAAACTCACAACACGCTACCAGCCCCAAGCCAATGGTCAAGCTAAGGTTACCAATAGGAAAATCACAAGGATTCTAACAAGAACTATTAGCAAATATAGGAAAGACTAGAGCAAAAAACTCAACGATGCCCTTTGGGCCTACTACTCAACATGGAAAATTTCTATAGGCTATTCTCCCTATGAGCTTGTATATAGAAAATTACTAACACTTCCTATTCAATCTGAGCTCTGTACACTTTTAATAGCCTCTGTACACTTTTAATAGCCTATGACCTCAACCTTAACTTGAATCTAGCACAAAAAGAAAGACTAATGAATCTCAACATGTTAGATGAAAATTGATTGATGTCCCTATCATCTAACAAGTTGCACAAGGCCTACAACAAAAAACACCATGACCTTAAAATTTGAAAAGTCAAATTTCAATTGGGAGATAAGGTTCTCTACTAGAATCCCATACATGTACCTCAACAAACTAAGTTTCAAACATTATGGAAAGGACCTATAAAAGTTTTTCTCCTATGGCCATGATGATATACAAACCTGAGAGCCTAGAGAAGAAACATCTTGTCAACATCCAACAAGTCAAACCTTTCCATGAGCACAAGTTAGCAAATACAACAAATGCCTCATTAGATGGACAACCACACTCCATATTTTGGATCTCCTCCTTTCAACTTAGTTGTGGGGGAGATGGCCACCTATGCTAATCATATAAGAAGCTCCTTAGTTTTTCATTTTTTGTTTTATACATTTTTTATTTTACAACTTTTTATTTTGCACATTTTTAATTTTACATCTTCTTGTTTTTATGTTGTTAATCTTTTCTAATTTTTTTTTTACATTATCGTTAGTACATTTGCTATGTCTTGAATATTTTACACTTTCTTTTGTATTTTCTTTTATTTTGGTATGATTCTCTAACTTTTTGTTAATAAATGCCAGGCATAGTGGTAATGCATTTCTTGATGGTGGTATGTATTATTTTGTTTTTTAATTGTTGGTGTCTAGATTCTAGCTTTGAATTTCATTATGAATGATTAGGACATGGTTTCATTTTCATGCAATAGATAGTGAGTCCACAACATCCACCCATCCACAAACTCTATGTTTTTTATTGTTTTGGAAATGTGCAGTCCATTTTTCATTAATAAAATGTTAAAAAATTTGTGACTTTCGTAGTTCTTGTAATTGGAAAGGATTCAAAGATTTGAATAAGGTGTAACTTCAAGGGGATTTAGTATTATTTGTGCCCTTTTTTTATTCCCTCGGTGCATGTGTGTTTTCATGGATTTCTTATCATTCCGTGTTGATCAAAAAAAGGAAGTTGAATAAGTATTTGCATGGTGTGGTTCTGATAAAAAAAGTGATGGGAATTCAAAGCATGCCCCTTAGAAAAAATAAACGAATATGTCTTTGCATGGTGTGGTTTCCATTTCGAAAAAAATGATGGAAATTCAAAGTACACCCCTTAGACAAAATAAATGGACTATAAGCACTGGTTATGGAACTAGAAAGATGTGTTACCCATGCCTGAAGGTGCCCTCTAACTAAGGCCCTTCCACACTTCCTAATTCTCTTTTCTTCTTTAATAAGGAACAATGGTTTTTTTGTGGATGCACTCTTATGTCTCAGGGGGATAGATTGGTCTTAGAATGGTGATGCGAAGTCATTGAACAAGGTTGGTTTTAGTATAGATCTTATCAAGTCATTTAACAATAAAATTCACAAGGGACTTCATGTGACCTTAATTAGGAACTCTATTTCACTTTCTCTCATCCATCTATGTTTTCCATATCTCACCTCATTACCGGTTTCATGTTCTTGTTCAATTTCCTAGTTTAATGTGTTGAAACTCTTAGGTAGTTTCTTTCAGGTTTTTGTACTTAACCTTCTATAACCATTAATCATTTATGGAGCCAGGGACTCTTTGGTTTGAAGTTATGAAAGGGCATAAAAGGCTTGTGCTTGCTTTGGGAAGGATCCACTTACTTATCTTTTGGTTGGGTTAGTTAAGTTCTTTACCCTTAGACACTCTTACAATAAAATCCTTTTGTTTATCTCATCAATGACATCCAATTGTGCACATCTTCACAACCTTTTTTAGTGAACTTTTCTTTTTATTATTGTGAATTCTTAAACCCTCTTCAAATATTTCATCCTATTTGAACATTTTTAAATATAATGGATTGCTTATCTATTTTACCCTATTTGTCAACCTTCCTGCTAACACTCGTAAATGAATTAATCTACCACAGTCACAACCTAGCCAAGTGTAACCATTGACAAGACAAGGCATTTAATAGCTATGTGTTACACATTGCATACTAATTCATGATTCTGTTGTGATTGCAGTGGGAAGCATGGATTGGAAGGGGGACTATCTTCACTAAGGATGATGTGGTAGTATCACACGATGAGGATCTTTCATGAGCATTGACTCTTCTCTTTTGCTCTTCAGCCACCAAGAGGTGTGGATGCCAGTTCAGCCTCGGGTGTTCACTTCTCTTATTGTGACCACCCAATTTTGTAAAGATTGTAAATCTATACACTTGGGCACTTAAAGTCTATTTTTTTCATCTAAGTTAGTTTGTATGTAAATCAATAATTCCATACCTTCCTAATATTTCGTAAGGAACTTATTCCTCCCTTCTTCACTCAAGGATGAGTTTTCATTCAGTTGTGGGGGTATGATGAGTCATGTTCTAACATGATTTGATATTGGATATCCAATATCAGAGCCATAATATTGAAGCCATAACATTAGATACTTGATCTTGGAGCCCAAGACATAATGTCGGATATTCGATATCATAGAGTATATGCTGGCCTATAAATATAGTGCTCAGGCTCATGATTTTCATATTAGTTTTTGTCATAGTTAATGAAGCTCTTGCAATTTGTTTTCTCTAGATTTAGAATATTTTTTGAGTGCTCATAGTAGTAGTTTGAGTGTGTACGGATCTTTGTTCGAACACTGATGTACCCGAGTGCAGCAGTGTGATGAGAATAAAAATGAATCCTTTTGATAATCCTTGTAGCACTGAGAATAAATTAATGTTTTCTTTTAATGCATTTAAACTTAAGTAATTAATTTTCAATTATTAATGAACATAAGCACAACCACTTTGAGCATACATATAATGCTTGGTAACCTAGCAACGCTTAACGTTTGGTAGCCTAGTAGCACTATATGTGTTTAGGATGTGTCCAAGAAAGTGGGATGGGTACTTGTGGTAGGCTAGCTAGGTAGTAAATGAATTAGATCTTAAATTACTCTACCTTTCATTCTTATTGTTGGTAACTAAACTTATAAAACATAAAATGAGAAAAATCATGTACCTCAATTACACTTAAACCATACCCTTACGCTTCACAAGTGTAGTTGGAAAGACAACAAATGTTCTTAACACCCACTTCACTTCCTAGAGGAACTAGTGCACTAGAGAACTATAGGTCCATGGAATTTGACCAGATCACATGTGAATGTCTTAGTGATTCATATGGTTGGATGTAGGGGTACCTCTCCACTCATCACTTGAGAATCAATGAAAGTAATTATAGTTTTACCATAAGTGATATGTGATCAGATGGTCTTGTTTGGGATGGAAGGAATTCATCTTTCTTCTACTCAACTTCTTCTTTAGAAATTAACTCTAGTAACTTGGTAACTTGGAAGAATTAGACATTGTAACAAATATAATCTACGGTAATAATGAAGAATGTTGTTGATCCATCTTCCTTAATCATGATAGAGTACTTATTGAATTATGGTTCTTGATGAGCATTATCCATCAACAACATCTGTTCCTAAATTTTGGTATTTGATTTATCTATTGAAGATTCAAAGTAAGTAGAATATGCACTTGCCAATGGAATTTCATGTTGAGTTGATGGAAAAATATTCTTCAAATTGGATTCATCTTCCAATAATTCTTTTACACATCCATATTTGACATCACCATTGATTTCAAAAGGGTGAAAAATGGTTGAAATGACTATTCATATGTTAGAAATGGACATTGTATATTTAAGTTATGCTAAAAATAAAGATTCGGAAGGTCTTGAGGTACCATGTTAGGCAAGGAGTTAAAACTAATTTTTAGAGTTCCATGGGGTAGATTTGACTTCACCATTGCATCCAAGAGGGTGAAATTTATTGGAAATGACTCTTTATTTGTTGAAAAAGGGTTCCAAAAGCAAAAATTATGGCTTCTGGATTTGAAAACCTTAGGCATGAAAAATGAAACTTCCTAAGAGATCAGGCTTAGTACTACTCTAGAACAATCATGATTAATTACAAAATTTTTATCTCACTTGTTGTCAAGGTGCCAAATTTTTTTTTGGTTAAATTTTGCCCATGTTTTAAAATTCGAATTTTGCCTATTTTGCTAATATTTTCAAATTTTCCATTAATTAGTGTAAACTTTTATGATTGATAAGAGGTGGGATTCTAGGGTGCCTGTGATGTCCTCGGGGCTTTGTGGAAGGCAAGATTCAATGGTGCCTATGGTGTCCATGGAGATCCATGGGAGGTGGGATTCCATGATGCCCATGGTGTATGCAAAGCTTTGTGGGAGGCAAGATTCCATAGTGCCTATGGAGCTCCATGGGAGGTGGGATTTTATGATGTCCATATTGTCCATAGAGCTTTGTGGGAGGTATCATTTCATGGTGTCCATAGTGTCTAGGGAACTCCATGGGAGGTAGGATTCCATGGTGTCTATAGTATTGTATGGACTACTAAAAGTTTTGATCAATTTTTTGGTAATATTAGTGGTGAAGGTGGGGGGAATGTCAGTAGTGCATGTAACAACAATGATGTAGGAAACAGTAGCCGTGACAGTAGTGAGCAATGTGGATGGTAGCCAAATGAAATGACATGTAATTTGGACCATTCCAGGACATTCATGATGCTAAGAAAAGGCTTCTCCATGAGGCAGGCTTTGACTTATTTAGTAGAGATTGTGCCCATGGTGTTAGCATAAGAACGTTCTTGGGGCTCGACCATGACACCTCAACATTGCTTTTCTGGCTAGTTGTTGTTCTTGTCATGGGGTGTCGCGATAGATGAGTTAAATTTGGTCTTGGCCTTTGGACCATAGAGAGAATGTGTGGCATTATTGTAGTTGTGGATATCCTCTTCTGCATGAGTAGTAGGTGCTACATGCTTTGACAGTGCTTCCAATGGCCACCACATATGTGGTCGTCCAGCACATACATGTAGGCATCGAGGTTGATGGTGAAAAATTTGGAGAGAATGAAGCGCTGGGCATGGTAGGGCATGAACAGTAGGCACATCCATGTGCATGTGTTGGGGCATCTCGGAAGAGGTAGAGAAGTTGCTGCATGGCTTCCCATGTCCATCGTAGGTGCCACATGTGTGTTGACTACATTTCCCTCCATCACACCTGCTTTATGACACTCATCCATCTGTACACCTTCAATGATAGTCCTGCAATGCATAGCAATGCTCTATCATTAGGTAGCCCACCTTGCCATTCTATGTACCTCATACTAATGCCTCCATAGGATTTAGATAGGGCTATGTAGCTCTCATGGTCAGCATAGCCCTCATAGGTTGCCATATATTTTATGTGTGTGTGTGTATATAATCATTTTTGGTTTGGGGTTGAACTCATAATCTCTCATTTTTAACATTTTATTATATTTTATTTAGATATGCATAATGAGCAAATTTAAACATTGATGTCTCATAATCTGAAAGTTTGATTAGAATGAAATTTATACCATTGGAATCATCTCAATGAGTACTATGAGCTGGATATGATTTCAGGGTTGAAAAAATAATTTGAATTTCCAAGATTTTAAAGAACCAAGATAGCTTATTTTGCCAAATTGACATTCCTAGGCTAACACATAGATGAAATCATGACTTCTAGATAACTTCGATAGTTATAAATGATATCTGAACCTTTAAACATAAAACATAATACTTTTACTTTATGATTTGGTTAGTATGATATTATCTTATCCTCTTGCATCAAGATTATATCCTGGGTATTAAGGATAAGTAAGACATCATAACATTACCCCTCAAGTATTGGTTTTTTGTATGAATCTCATAGCAATGAACCTTTATTGGTTGAGTAGGAATGAGATAATCTTGTGACTAGGTTGAATCCCTTAAATTTACCAATACATGAGTCCTAGGTAATATGAGTATCACCAAGTTTCTAGAAGTAAGGTATTTAGGATACTAAATTTCAAACGAGACCAAAACAATAGAGGTCATGGTTACTAATCTTCTTGATGGACCTTAATGATGACCTAAATACATTACAATCTAACAATATAAGATGGTAATAGTTACCTGGATCAATGTTTTACCATTATTTCTTGTAGTTGATGTACCTTGGTGAGGCATAGTCAGATCTCTTGGTTGCTAATATTCTTGAATGAATCTTGGTTGGTGGGGTTCATGTTCAACATGATACACTTCATGGATATTTTGTAGATGTATGGATCATCTCAGACATATGACTTATCTAGTGGGGATCTATGGCTCTCCCTGGATCCTAGTTACATAGTTAATTATTAGGTTGTAGTTGGCTCATGGTTTTGATTGGTGCTTGGATCATGGCTTGCTTCAATATCAAATGTGACATCCTATTGTTGTATGTCATATAAAATGTCAAATATACATTATATTAAAAATTATGCATAAGAAGATAATATACCAAACATCAAATATATGTAATATTCAACATTATGCATAAAGAAAATAATGGAGAAAACATAAAAAGAAAAAAAAGGGAAAGAATGCTTTATTGATGTGGAATATGTATTTGGATCATGCTCTAAGAGTTTTCCTTGGGGTTTTCTTCCTTTGAAATTTATCCTTTAGAGGAAATCTAGCAATACCACTATGGTTAGGCCTATTATTGACTAGAAGGGATGGCTAGTCCTCTTTCTATCCCACTTCACTTGACACCAGTTACTTACCTTTACTGTCTTCGCAACTCCATGTTGACATGACCTGTAATGCCTAGGTATAAATACCTTAGGTCAAACCTCCAAAGGTCACCTTAAGAGACACACCCATTATTACAGCATGTCCTTTTGAGTCTTAATTACAATTGCACTTTTGAGTCCTGTTACAATAATGATAACACTTGTTATGAAGAGGCATCATCTTTGTTATGCAACAACAACATTTGGAAATGGGGACATTACATTTGTCTTTTTAAATTTAATTTCTTTTTAAGTTTAAGTTTTTTATTTAAAATAAAATAAATTAAATAAAATTTAATTAATTAAAATAAAATAAAGTACAACTTAACAAACTTAATTTATTGTCATGTTCTCCAATATTCCCTAAACTAGTAGCATAGGCCACATGCAAAAGAAGTTTTCCTAGAAACATCTCATCATCATGCTTATACATCAAAACTCCACAACAACAAGAAAAGAAATATCTTAGATAAACCATTAATGATAATGAGGTCATAGCTATCTAAGCATGAAATAATAAAGTGCATTTATGTAATGCAATCATGACCTTACCATATGAAATTAAGCATTAAGTTCACTCACTCATAATGCTAAGCCACCAAAAATTTATAGGTGTGTCCTTCCAATAGCAGGCTTGTACCTTCTTACCCTTGAAAATCTCATTGATGAGACACCCATGAATTGCCAATAACTAGTGAATCATCAATGTTAAATGCAAGTCCACCCTTTGGATGGATAAATCTCATTCTCTACTTCACTTTAGTTAACTTCCTAAATGTACACTAGTGAACTAGAAATGGTTGAAAGAGAGAGAGAGAGAGATGGAGAACTTGAATGAACCAAAGAGAAGAAAGGAAAGTGCAACATCATTGAGTCCGAACTAATAATTCAATTAGCTCATTGTAGCATAAGCAAATTTACCATACTCTACAAGGGATCTTTTGTTAGTTCTCTTCACCACTACTTGCCCAAGTTCCACTTTAGAGATGCAAGATAGCACCACCACATTCAATTTCATATAGTCTTGATTATTCCATGGTATGAACATTGATGAAGCTAGATCATGTAATGTGATATAAATTCATACAAAAGTCTAAGAATCTAGTTTGATTTTCTTTTCTCTCTACACATATGTATGGTAGGTTCCCAAATTTGACAATACTAAAAATTGTTCTTTAGTCCCTTTGCCTATGCTAAAAAATCAAATTTACACATTGTAGTTTAGATGAAAATTGAACATATGAATGCCTTGTTGTGATAAAAAAAATATTTTTTAACCCTCAGATTAGGAATTGACTGAAAGTAGTATTTAACTTCATTAGAGTTTCCTTTGATAGCAACTTTTAGGTCTTTAAAGCCAAAAGAGTTGGGATAGTACAACAATTGTTGGTTATAAATATAGACTTATTTGGTATTTTTAAGTAACCCAAAAAGTTGGTTATAGACAAATCATCTTATCTAAATGGTAAAACTACCAATTTGAGAGACATAGATACAACTCATATTCTTAGTAATTGTGAATAATATGACACATTTCTAACTTGGGATATTTATGCTACCAAATTATATAGGCTAAAAGGATAGGAAAACATTCTTTGTTCATATCTCCTTCATCTCATCCTCTATTCTTTTTGTTTTCTTGAAATTTTTATTTTTTTATTTTTGAAGGAGTAGAGAATCATTAATTTTGAAAAAATCATTTCTTTTGTAGATGCTTAGAGTGTTCGGTTAGCACCTGGAGTCTCTAACATATACTTGATGACTTGGATACCTTATCCATAAGCTTGATGTGGCAAGCATAGACTCATGAAATTGTGAGCCTCCTCTAATCAATGTGATTAGGCAACACAAGCACAAATACATAATCCAATACCATCAATTAAGAACCATTACAATGGTCATAGGATCCCTTGATGGTATAGCCTTTTTCAGATAACAATCAAACGTTCATCCAAGTTTCTAAAGCTCACATATTAAAGTGTGAGTCCATCAAACCCTCCATGGATCTAGGAGCAGTCGCTTCTTCATTTATGGTTTGGGATCCAAATCCTCACTAAATATTTGTTTGGCTTAATAATGATCCTAGAAGAAAAGGGAATGAATGAATTTGCAGTGTATCTACATTTGATCAACCACATTTTTACATTGGACCTATTCAACACTCTTGCATCATCATCACATTTATAAGTTTACCCATCCATCATTTAGCTCTTAGGAAAAGCATTCATAAAGCATATTAATTGATTTCTCATGAATACATAAAATACATATAAAAGAATATAAAAATAAAAAGTTTATTATTTATCAACATAAAAAATGAAAAAAAAAACACATAAAAAAATTAACAAATCAAACCTGATAGATTTGTATGCTCAAAAACATGCACATAAAATCACATCAAACTAAAAGAATAAGAAAATTAGAGAATGATAAATTAGTAGTTTTAAAAAATATAGATAAAAAAAGTCATACAAATAGAACAAACCATACTCTACCAATGAAGCCATTGCATGGAGGTCTTTTACCTCATGATTAATTTCAAGAATAACAACTAATAACCTCTTTTTGATCAACATTACCAAATGATCGATGAGACGATTGAGATTCTTTGAAGCATCCTAGTTGTTAATCTTTTTAGCTAAATTTTGAAAATGAAATTTTCTTTCTTTTACTTGTGGATGTTTTTACTTTTTCCTTTGTCTAAAGAAAAAAAATTTCATTTACTTGATCTTTAGAAATACAATATCCTTGATTCTATTGTTTTGAAGATGATAAAGAAGAAAGGGATGAGCATAAAGCCTTATTAGGAATTGTATTTTTCTTTTTCTTATGAAAATACTTTCATTTGTGAGATGATGAATTTCTTATCATAGGAGGAACATGATTATTGTGATACTACCCACCAGTGAATGTTAATGAAAAATGAGGATAGTACATTGAATTTCTTATCATGGTTGATGTAAAATTTCCTCTTGTAATGGTAAAAAGGACCATGATGAATATTGTTGGACTTGTAGCTACTGAAATAATTATGGTGAATATGGATAATATTGATGGGACATTGCCTAAGATATTTGGTTCATAGTCTACCAAGTTTCATGATAGGAAGGATGTAAATTTCTATCCATTGGTGAGGGTAGAAACAATTGTAAACAATGTAATTAACCTTCAAATGAAGGGGCACCTCGTTATGAGGAGTTACGATTATTTATGTGTCCTTGGGAAAGGGTTTGACCTATGCCATTTAGGGCTAGGGTTAGAGGTTATGCTAGGCATGGAGTTGTGGAGCCAAGAGAGGCAACTAATGGGAGCTAGGTGAAGTAGGATAAAGGATAGCCTAACCATGGTGGCAATGCCAAATTGCCTCTAAGGCTTAAGTGGCATAGGAAGATAATCTAAAGGGCATTATAGTACTCTTTTCTATTAATAAATTTTTTTCATTTTTTCTTATTTCATTCTTTAGTACCAATTATTTATTTTCCAATTAATTTCTTTATTCAGTATTTATAATGCCTCTAGTATATTATCTAGAAAAATGATGAATGCAATAAATTAATCGTTCATATTTTTACAACATCTGGGAGTGGGAGGTAGAGAAAACCATAATTCAGGAACCATAGTGGAAGAAAAAACTTTCTTTTATTATTATTATTATAGAACATAAGTACATTTAACCTAAATAAAAAAATGAAAAAAATATTATTTTATTTTATTTTATAAAGAAGGAATGAGAGGAAGTACATCTAAGTAGGATATAGAAAAGGAAGAATAGGGGAAAGAAGCAGAATGAGAAAAATGTAAAGAAAGAAACTATGATTATTTGTTACAATAGAAAGACTTAAGAAGATCTATGACTATCTTTAATTGGAATTGTCTTTATCTATCTTGCTAAGCACTACTTTGCATCTAGCCAGCTTGTCACACAATTGTTTGATATATTCATTCACACATCTTGCTACAGTTGTTGATTCCTCCTTTCTTTTAAGTTGGGTTTTCAACATATCCACTTGTATTGATCGATCATCCATGTCTTTTTACCCTTTGTTCTCCTTTCTCTATAGAAATAAGATTTAAATTATGAGTTATGGGCAAATCAACAAACAAATACAAGAGAGAGAAAGAGAGAGAGAGAGAGAGAGAGAGAGAGAAAGAAAGAGAGAGAGAGAGAGAAGAAAAGTGTTACCTAAAATTGATCATTGTCAATTTGGAGGAATCATTCACGAGTCTCTAGATGGCGAGCGTAGCATGTTGCACTCTCCAACTCTTCCAAGAGTTGTTCCAAATCTTTTACAGCATTTGGAGCATCCTTAAAAATTTGATGCAAAGGTGATGGAACTCCAACTTGTATTAAATCATAATCTACCTTGAAGTTTCATGATTGATATTCCTGCAGATAGTAAACACACTCACGAATAGAAAAGGGTTTATTATTAGAGATTCACTGACTAATGCACCAAAGAAGCACAAGTTCTTCTTTAGCAACCACCCCTATCTTCTCCATTGAATAAGAAGATTCTAAGATAGAAAAAGAAGAAACTACTAGAATAGAGTCAAAAAATAATGTTGATACTGCCTATGAAATAGAACCTTTTTCAAGTGTGATAAAAAAAGAAGGCATGATTGGTGATCTAGGTAATGGAATGGAAGTTTGTATAGAAGTAGCACCTGCATCATCTCTATCTATCTCTCAAATAAAGTATTGTTGCTCCATAGACCTTTATAATAATAAAAATCAACATCATACAAAGGAAAGAGGAAAATATTCAAACCTTTAAATAACTAAATCTTACCTATGGTTGCTTACCCTTATCTTGTCTTAAACTCTATCGAGTTTGTTGGGGTTGTTGTTAAGCCTATTGTTGAGTACATTGTCTTATAGCTACTTGATTGTCAAAACTTTGCCCAGTACATTGCCTTTGCAAAAAAAAAAAAAAAAATTATAAAAAAAGAAATTTATGAGAGAAAAAAAATATATTGATAAGATATTAAACTAAGTAAATTATATTTAAATATATACCTTGGGAGTAGAAAGTGTGATTTGCACTTATGATTGAATCATACCAAAGGTCAAAGTACCTTGAATTTCTTCATCTTGTGCAGTCCTAGAACTTTGCATTGGTTCATTCTACAACTCAGATTGCACTATCAAAATACATAAAATAAAAATATAATCAACAAACAAGGAAATAATAAGGACATGAAAAATACCTTATTAATTTCCTTTTAACTCCAAGCATGCTGTAAAGCCAGTTGACCTTTCTTGGCATTCATAATCTTACTCCTTGTAACGCCCTCATCTTTGAGAAATTCAAGCCATAATCAAGGATTGTAATGAGTAAAACATTTCTTTGGATGATCATAACTTAAGATGATACACATGATCAAGGGTATACAACATAGGGTATAGGATTTGGATAGATTTTGTTGGGCAATAGTAATTTCAGTTATGGCATTATACTAGGCAAAGAAACAAGACAATGATCAGTCATAAATTCTACCAATTATGGCATCATGAAGTATGAAAATAGAATAAGAACCAATATTGGATTGCTGTATATACCATAAAATATTGCTACTAATAAATTTACATAAATCAAAGTGAGCCTCGTTAATGAAATCTTTGCAAACAAATTGGCTTTTTCCAATGGGAGAATCAGTAACAAAATAAGATAATTCCTTCTTATAAAAAGATTTAAATTTTGGGGAATAAGTTGAAGGAATTAAAGGATCCTCTCCTTGTTGAAAACCTATGTTTTCTTGAATATCAAGAGGAAGCATTTTTATTGCTCCAAAAACTAAATGGGAAGTAGAAATTTATTAATTATCATACTATTCACACCACTCCAGAAGAATACCCTTGCAATGGGAGAGTTTAAAAATTGGAAAAGCAAGTAAATTAGTTAACCTAGAAGTGGTAAGGTATTGAAAACCCTCATTCCAAAGTAAGCTATGAACATGATCAAAATTAGAGAGTACATTATTTTGATGTAAAATAATATTGGGTAAAAAAGATCTACCTAAAGGAGTTTGAGGTAAAGCTTGACATTTGGGAGCCATGATGAAGATGGTTAGAATTCTTTATGATAGAAAATATTCAAGCTTCTCTATTGATAATGTTCTACTAATATTGAGTTGTGATAAACAAATCATCTACTTATCATATTTATAATACAATCATAGAATTTTTAGAAAAAGCAAAGAGAAAGTATAACTTAAGATAACCAAAGATTTAATAAAAGCTAACGTATACTTTTTTTAAAGAAAAAGCTAACATTTACTTTTTTAAAAAAAAGTTAATGTTCACTTTTTTAGATCTTATGATTTTTAAGTTCACTAAAGTGAAATTATTTGCAATTTAACTCAAAGTACTCTTCGAGATGATTCCAATAGTACCACTTTCATCAAAATCTAACTTATGGTTTGAAAGATATGGTAATTCTCGAGTTACGTGTAGTTTAAAGAATAAAAAAACATATTATTTTTGTAAATAAAAATGATTTTTAATTTTAAATTTAAAACAAAATCAGGTAGGAGGTCTTGGTTTCAAAATCAAGCCCTAATATTTAAAAAAATTATAAAATAAATAAATAAACAAATAACAATTTTTAAAGGCTGCAAAGCCCTTAGAAGGGCCGCAGCTGTAATAGTCATAGCTTACTATTTGTCATGGCTAGTGGCCACGGACTAGTCCTTGGGCTAGCCCCAAGGGCACTACATTGCATTGCCCATTTGATTTCGCCTGTTTGTTTTCATATTTCACCCATCTGCATACCTCCACTGTTTTCACCACTCTACTGTGTGTTGCTTTCTTTTACGTCATGCTATAGTGTAGGCTACCTCATTTTAGAGTCTATGGGTCATCATCATTGGCAGCTGTGGTGATGGTGTATATGTCACCATCCTTGCCAGCTTGAGCACCTGTGTCGAATCCCATGGTATAGTCCTCCAACTTCTTGTGGTTGGTCTTCTAGTTGTCATCATCTTCTTCATCAGAGACCATCATCCAATAGTTGTCTATCATGTTTTGTTGCTCCAATATTTCATTTTTATTTTTCTATTTTAAGAAAAATTATTTTTTCTATGACTAGTAGCAACTAGGCCTACGGTAAGCTGTGGCCAGGCCTGCGACCAACTGTAGCAAGGTTGCGATTGTGGAAGGCTAGCCTTAAAAGGGCACCAGAAAGCCTTGCATGTGTGTTCACATCACTGCACATCATTATAAACCATGATGAACCTACCCTTACACTATGTTGCACTGCACCATGCCTGCCTAAACTACACCCACTTGCACCGCATCATGCCATGCTTATTGCATCGCATCATTTGCATTGCACCACATCTTGCTTACCTACACCATGCCACACCTACAATTGCTACCCACCTATTTCTTGCCTACTGCCTACCATGCACATCACTGATCATTTCCTTGAGCACTGTTGATCACTATCTTCAACACTACTGATGATTGCATCCAGTGTCACCAATCATTACCTTCAGCACTGTCGATCACTACCTTTAACACTGCCTATGACTACCTTGAGCACCACTGATCATTACCTCTAGTGTCACTAATCACCATCTCCAGTGCTGCTGACCATCACCTCCAGTGTTTCTATGTGGACCTTGGAATGGGTTGTTTGTCAATAGATGGAAAAATCAAATTTTTTTTGACAACTAATGAGAATTTTGAAATTCCTATCAACTAATGGAAAAATTTCAAAAAAAATTTGTGTCCATAATTATTAGGTTAAAAAGAAAACACACTAAATTATGTATAAAAATTCAAATTGGTGCTATGATAACAAGAGAAATAAAAATTTTATCATTAAGCATGCACGTCCTTGAGTAGAACTGGAATGGGTGACCTCTCAAGAAGTTTTGAAAAATGTGAAAGTTTGTAAACTTAAAATGACTATAACTTTTGAATCTGGAGTCTATTTTTAACCAAACAAAAATTGATTTCAATAGATTTGAACCTTTCAAATTTAATTGAATGGTTAGATTTAGTTTTAGATTATAGAAATTTAGCATTTAATTAATTATTTTAGGTCCAAAAAATAATTAGGATTTGGTGCTCCATAAGAAATATATGATAGTATCAACTTCTTCTACAACTAAAAATTTTGAGACCCATAAAAAGGGCAATAGAAGCTAAGGATTATCAACATACCTTATTTTTTCAACTTATCGATGTCTAGAACGTGAAGAATAAATTGGAGAGAAATGGAAGCCCGAGTCAATGACCAGATGAATGCCCTTGAAGATCAAATTAATAAGATCAAGGGTGTTCAAGAATAACTTCATCACTTAAACTAGGGGTTTAGGACAGAGATGCAAAATATGTCTAAGGAAAATAGAAAATTGTCCTAGAGTTTAGAGGATAAATGGTAGACATGTAAGGAAAGTTGGATTTCTTTACAGATTCCATCAAGTAATTAACTAACCATCTCATTTAGCTTTCAAATCCTATCCATGGTCTACTTAGGGAACAACATCAAGATCAAGATCAACCTCCCCTGAAGGATTCATACCAAACACAACCTCCACCTACTAGTGGACATGATGCTAAAATTTCACTTGTAGGCCATAGAAGTAAAACTGAAGGTGAGGAATATGGGAACTAGCTTAATCCATCTAGAGAATTGTTGACACAAGTTCATGATAAGAAAGTAAAATTAGATCATTATGATAGATCCCCTAGATCTAGTGCTAAGGTAAAGGATTAGCTTGATACAATGAAAAATTACTTTGATATGTTGAATTTGTCAAGCCATTAATGTTTAGAAGTTATCTCGTATTTAAGAGGACTTGCAGCAACATGGTGGAATGGAATAAGATCTTAGGGTTTGATTACAAATTCACTTAATTTTTGTTGAGATTTTGAACAAAAATTCGTTCTTGATTCTTTCCTCAAAGAGCACGAAATGAAATTTGATTTCTTAAGATTAGGAAAGTAATCCGTAGATGATTACTACAAGGAATTATGTGATCTTTCTTAGTATGTAAGTTACCAGGATGAGGGAGAATTAGCTTGAAAATTCATTGGAGGACTACATGCTCAACTATGTTCCCAAACATGAGCCCATAATCCTCAAACCATCAATGAAGCATATAGAATTACTAAGGATTACGAGGAATTGAATCAAATATGAGTTACCCTTTGACAAGAAACCTTTCCATAAGCAATGGTAGAGGAGAAATCAACCAAAAAAGCTTGATTAGGATCAAGAGGTTTTTTGTGGCGAGAACATCATTTCAAATGAGATTGCCCAAAATTTCGAGCAAAAATACAAAGGACCAACCAAATCAGAAATAAAAAATCCAACCCAAACATGAACAAAGGAAAAATTCCAACCACCACCACAACCATGAAGAAGATATTTGCATCAACTAAATTAGGCTTGTGTAAATTTCAATTTTCTTTACTAATTTTTGATGGTTTAATTAAAGGAAAACAAATTAAATTTTTGATTGATAGTGGTGCCTATGATAATTTTATTTCTCCAAAGTTAATTAATTAATTAAAATTAAGTTTACCATCCAAGAAAATTATTAACATAGAACTGGTAGATGGAACAACTGTGAGCAAGCATACAAAAAATGGAGAAATTAACTTTACCTTGCAGAACATGCTTGTTGTTGATGAATTTTTTGAATTTGAACTAGGTAATGTTGATGAAATTTTTGAAATGTCTTTCCTACAAAAATTTGATATCACTGCCCACTTTGGAACTTGCATTTTAAAAGTTCCAACCATTAATGAAGTCAGAGTTCTAAGGGGGGTAGGAACAACAAAGAAAATTCTTAAGATAACTATTAAGAAAGCTAAAAGATTAGTCAAAAAGGGTGCTATGATGTTGGTTGTCAAAATAACCCAACCTTAGAAATCTTTAGATACTAAGATCCTAAATAACTTAATGAATATAAAGATTCAATATTTGGTGAAACTAGAGAACTACCTCCAAAAAGAACTATCTATCATAACATTGATATTTTTTCTAGTACACAACTTATTTCAAAAGCTCCTTATAGATTTTCTACTTCTAAATTTAGATAATTAAAAGCACAATTAGACCAATTATTGGAATAAGAAAAAATTAGACCTAGCATATCACCTTGGGGTGCACCAGTCTTATTCGTTAAAAAGAAAGATGGTACACTAAAATTATGCATTGATTATAGAGCATTGAATAAAGTGACAATTAAAAATACTTATCCCTTGCCTAGGATTGATGATTTTTTTGATCAATGTATGGGCATATGTTGTTTCTTAAATATTGATTTAAAATTAGATTATCATCAAATAAGGATCAAGGAGAAAGATATTGAGAAAACCTCTTTTAGAACCAGATATGGGTTATACGAATTTTTTGTAATGTTGTTTGAATTAACTAATGCAACTATAACATTCATGGCATTAATGAATAATATTTTTCATGAATATCTTGATCAATTTGTTATAGTATTTATGGATGATATACTTGTTTATTCTATGTCAAGAGAAGCACATATCAAACATTTGAAAATTATAATGAAAATTCTTAAAGAGCATCAGTTAAAAGCTAAATTGAGTGAATGTGAACTCTTTAAGGAAGAAGTTTCATACTTAGAACATATAGTTTCCAAGAAAGGATTACATGTAGATCCAGCAAAAATTAGTGTGATCCAAGACTAGCCTAAATTAAAAGATGTTATAGCAGTTCGAAGCTTCTTAGGTTTAGCTAGTTTTATCGATGTTTTATTAAATATTATTCTACCTTGGTATCCCCATTAACTGACCTTTTGCAAGAGAAATGTGTGTCCAAGTTTGATGAAAAATGTAGGGAATAGTTTTTTAGATTAAAGATGTTACTTACAACAACACCTATTTTGAGAATTCTGGATGAAGAATTACCATTTGAAGTATCCATGGATGCCTATGAAATAGGAATTGGTGTAGTTCTTTTACAAGAAGACAAAGTGGTATGTTATGAATCTCATAAATCACAAGGAGCCAAGGTAAATTACTCAACCCATGATTAAGAATTACTAGCAATTACTCATGCTCTAAAAGTTTGGAGACATTATCTTTGGGAAGAAAGGTTTGTACTAAAAAATAATCATAAAAGTTTAGAATATTTGCAAAGATAGCCTATTTTGAATACTCATCAAAGGTGATGGATATAATTATTGGCTGAATATGATTTTGAAATCAAATATATTCCTGGTAAAAAAATGTGGTAGTCAATGCCCTTAGTTGAATGTGGAACTTGATTATAGGTGTGGTAACGACCCCTATAGAAGAAGAAATCAAGGAACAAATAAAAAAATATCCTTATTTTAAAAATATTTTAACCAATATTTCCTATGAGCCTTGATACCAACTTACCTCCAATGGTTTATTGATGAAAGGATAAAAAGTATGTATACTAGAAGGAAATTGGAGACTAAGGTTGTTTTGTAAAGCAGACGAAGTACCATATGTAGGAGACCCAAGTTATATTAAGACCTATATGATAATTTGAAAATCTTATTTTTGGCCTAGAATGAATAATGATGTGTCCTCATACATTAAAAATTGTCCAACGTGTCAAAGAATAAAATTCGAATAGAGGAAACCCAGTGAATTATTACAACCTCTGGAAGTCCCAACCTAGAAATGGAAAGATATCACTATGGATTTCATTGTGTAATTTCCAATAATCAAAAAGGAAAATATGTTAATTTTTGTAGTGGTTGATCATCTATCAAAGATGGCACATTTTATAGCCTTGAAATATACAAAGGCAGTATTTTGAAAATTCATATGTGAAGTATTTTTATTGCATGGTTGTCCAAAATCTATCACTTTGGATGGAGATCCCAAGTTCATATCTAAATTCTAGAAAAATCTCTTCCAAGAACTTGAAACCTAGTTGAAATTTAGCACAGCTTATCACCTTGAGATTGATGGACAAACTAAACATGTAAATAGAATATTAGAAGATATCTTATGAAGCTATGTCGGTAGTAGACCAAAAACATGGGATGATTATTTGCATCTGGTAGAATTTTCCTATAATAACAATTATCAGGGTTCCATACATTGACCACCATTCGAAGTAGTATATGGATGTAATTGTTGTACACCACTAACTTGGGCAAATCCAACCTTAAGAATGGAATGAAAGGAAGAAGAAATGAAAATAATGGAAAACATTGTCATAAGGGTTAAACAAAATTTACAAGCTACCCAAGATAAATATAAAGGATATGCAGATCAACATTGAATTAAAAAAGAATTCCAAGTAGGAGATCAAGTATTACTAAGAGTAAAACCTACCAGAAGTTCTCTTAAACTAGGAAAATATACTAAATTGGCACCTAGATTTTGTGGACCTTTTGAAATCTCTGAAAGAATTGGTGAAGTAGCATGTTGGTTGAATCTTTTGGCAACCTTGAAAATTCATCAAGTTTTTCATGTGAGATTGCTAAAGAAATTTGATGAAAATGATGTACCATATGTGTTATATTGGAATACTTTGCCATTATGATCCAACACTAGCTTTTAAGTTAAACCCATTGCTATTAAGAATCAATGAACCAAGAAATTATGCAATAAAACTATCAATAAAGTACTTGTTCAATGGTCAAATTATGATCAACAGACTCGGGAAAATAGGAAGTTTTATTTAAATACTTACCCTACAATTTTTGAGCATCATGATATTGAATGATAAATTATATTTATTATGCATGTAATAAATTATGTTTTATAATTTTTGATCTTCTATTTGTATAGATGATAATGAGGAAAATAAAGAAAATGAAGCTGAGGAGCATACCAATGAAGCAGCAACTAAGTAGCTAGATATAGAGGAAGCACTTGAGGATTAGCTAGATGCCTAAAGGGGGTAGGTTATAACATCCTATCCCTTGTTATGGATGGAAACAATTGTACACAATGTAATTAACCTTCAAATAAAGGGCCATATCATTATGAGGAGTTATGATTATTCATGTGTCCCTTGGGAAAGTGTTTAACCTATGTCATTTAAGGATGGGGTTAGAGGTCATGCCAGGCATGGAGTTGCAGAGCCAGGAGAGGCAAGTAATGGGAGCTGGGTGATGTAGGACAAAAAGGGACTGATCACCCCTTAAGCAGGATAGCCTAACCATGGTGGTAGTGCTAGATTGCCTCTAAGGCTTAAGTGGCATAGGAAGACAGCCTAAAGGGAATTATACTACTCTTTTCTATTAATAAATTTTTTTATTTTTTTCTTAATTCATTCTTTAGTACTAATTATTTATTTACCAATTAATTCCTTTTTAAATATTTATAATGTCTCTAGTATATTATCTAAGAAAACGATGAATGCAATAAATTAAGTGTTCATATTTTTATGATATCTAGGACTGGGATGCCACAAAGGAGGATGATATAATGAAATTTATTACATAGTTGAGAGGGCACTTCAAGGTGTCAAGTTCCAAGGATTAGGCTTCATACATTATTGATGTTACTACCTACAACTAAAGAAATGGATCATAAGGGTAAGATATCCAATTAGGGTAAGGCCTCTTACCCTTTTTCTTGCTTTCATTAGTCGTACCTTATAGTGTAACTAATTTCACAACCACTTTAAAAAATCTATTTTCTAAATCCTTGAGACCTGATGTCATTTTTTGATTTAATATGTCTCAAACCTTATCAACTACATTAGCAAGGTTTGCTAAATTCTTCTTAGTTTTTATGTTTTCTTTTACAAGGACTTTAAGAATATCATAATATTATGTCATATAGTCAACAATATTTACATCCTTCTGACATTGGAGACTTGTGTTAACTTCACCCACATTAGCATGCTTATGTCATTAAACTTTTAATTTAGTCATAACATATAACATAACTACAATTTAAGCCATTAACTTCTAGTAAAGATTATCTAAGACATACCTATAAACTCTTTCATGGATTTACATCCATTGTACTTTTACCAGGTGCATTAATTAATCATGTTTGTTGAACCCATGATTTAGACACTGATTGAACATGCAATTTTATTATTTCATAACCACATATAATGATTCATTAATATCTTTCTTTCATTTGGCTATCTTCTTTCTAAGATTTTCAACTTAGGCATACGATTGAAACCTAACATTAAAAGCTTTTAACATGTTTGTCCAAGAATAGATGGAATTGGCTGGAAGAGCTTGATAGAATGTTTTAGCATAATTAGTGAGTGTGTAGAAAAAGAGAGAATTTTTTTCACTCACTATTCAACCCTTGTAGCTTACAAGTAATGCTAAATATTTGAACATGAAGTTATGAATCATCATGCTACTACCCATTAAATGTAGAAATACTAATCATATAAACATTTTTAATTCTTCTCTTTCCAATGCCTTTAAGTGGGATGTAAATCACTTCATGAATTTGACCTTAATAGGTCTAGGAGAACAATGGCTTATTTGAACAATCAAAACCTTTATTTAAATGAAGGTAAGATAAATGTGATATGATAAACTATTTTAGGTTCCCATAATTGTATCTTAGGCCCCATGGAAAAGGATGCATGGGACTCATTCCTATAGAATGATTTAGGTTATAGCAATGGTCTCTAGGAGAAGGACCTCTTGCTTCTTAGCATGTATGCACTTGTACTCTTCCTCTGCAATCATATCATGAAGCTCTTGCTTCTCATGAGCAACATACTTTGATTGTTGAAATGACATGGGTTTGTAATCTACCAAATCCTTGATGAAGCCTTGATTGGATAAAGCCTCCTCAAAAGTAGTAAGTGTAGCTTTTCTAAGTTGTTTGCAAAATCATCCACATGCATCACACCATCATCCTAGCTTTTCTTGATAAAATTTCATCATAAAAGAAGGTTTTTCTTTATTCACCATATTTTTGAAGGTGATTTTGACCAATTAAGGCTTCTACTTCAATATATTTTTTTTTATTAAATTCACTTATGATTTCTTTGATCCTTTATTTTCTACAAAATCAAGAACTAAGAAAAGAAAAATCATGAATGTACAAGTAAAATAAACAATTTAAAATGCCTTCTCTATCAATAGTGCCAATGATAGGGGATTTCTTGGTTAAGATTGTAAGATGTCTATTAATAGTACACATAGTAAACTAGCCATAAAAATCAAAGATAATGGAAATGTAAATTGCAAAGTTTACTTTTGCATATTATTATGTTCAATAAATAAAATACTATGGAATACATAATACAAATGAGAAAACACATGTTTCCATGGTATGAAGATAATATTTTTATAATTTTGATGTATTTTATAAATATAAATAACAAAAAAATTAATTAAAAGCTCTTTGTAATCACTTACAGAATAGGTGCAATGCTCACATACAGAAAAGAAATAAAACATACCTTCATGTCATAATTCCTTATGGGACAGGTCTAATGCAGAAATATAATACACATGAAAACCATGTTGCAAACAATGTTGTCATCAAATATACCATTAATTTAGGTTAATATAAGTTCGAAATCATCATAAATTTTGAGTTTTTATAAATCATAATATTGAGCTATTTTGATCCCATGGATAAGCAGTTCATATTCTACCATGTTGTTTGTCATAGGTCTAGCAGAAATAACAACATTTAGGATTGGAGCTTCACTAGGTTATATAATCATAACTCGAAATTCACATCCTTTCCTAGAATAATAAACATCTACTCTTAATATCCAAGCATTTAAATTACTATAATACAAAAAATTAGTTGTTTGGTCAATGTAGTAGTGATCATCATCATAGATTGGCTTGTCTCTTAAAGTTTTGTTGCTATAATTTCATTTTTATTTTTATCTTTTCCTAATGATGGAGGATCACAAAAGAGAAAAGTTTTTCCATCATGTCAATAATAAGGCAAAACATTTTCATATGTTTCTTCAAATTCACTAGAAAATTTGATACTATTATCTAAAATTTCTATGGGTATAAGTATTCATTTCTAGAATTTTTATTCAGTTTTCATTCATAACATACTATTCTTAACTAACTTTAATAAATTTAATAAAAATATTAGTGATTAAAACTCATAACCACATGTTTATAGAATTGCTCTCTTGGTATAAGGACACACTCATATTTTCCCTTGATAGGAATAAGTAATTCTAAAATGTTTGATATAAAAAAGGCCTTAAACTTGTCTTCAAAAGTTTTCAATAAAATAACATCATAAGTGAGTTGTATATCTAACACTAGAATATATGCATAGCATGTGAAGTTGGGATATGATTTAAGTTGTAGTTTTACTCCATTAAAAGGACCTACCATGTTTACATTGAATCTATCTAGTGGAATGATGCTTGTTTCGTATGATAGCATTTGTGCTTTTAGCATTTTACATAATTCTAATGACATGACACTAATAGTTGCACTAGAATCCATTAGGTAATTATGAATTTTTTTCTAGAATGATTAATCATCATCATCATCATCGTCATCTAACCTTGTTCCAAAAAAATAGGGTTAGCAACATGAATTCTTTTTTATCATTTACCTCTATGAAGAGTTAAATCTTTGTTTATTTTTAGTTTCTTCAAATCATCCTTAATTAATTTTTTCCAATGTCTTTTTTGATTTTTCTTTTGATGGCTTTCCTAAAATAGTAATGTAGCAACCTTTTCTTATAAGCTTATTATCTAATATTCTTTGCACATGTCCAAGCTATATAAGCTATCCTTCTTATAACTTATCTAAAATAGAAGATATTCCAAGTCTTCCTCTAATGTCTGTATTATGTAATTTATCTCTTCTAGTAATATTCAATATCCATTCAAATATTTGTATTTCTACCATGTTGATTTGTTAAAAGAGGTGGTCGATATTTTTTAGTTAATGTAAATTTATTCATTATTTATAGATAAGGCATGAGGATTCTCAATGAAATGAATCTATTTTTTTGATTTGATGAGATCTTATATTATTATTTTTGTATGTGTTAACTATCTTTTGAATCATATCCTTCATTTTGCTAAGGTATAAAAGATCATATATTGAAATGTTCATAGGATTTATATTCCCCTATAGCCTTTTTTTGGGATGGGTTTACTTCAAGAATAAATGATGCATTGGGTTGTAGAACATTTCTTGGTGATGATCCCATACGATTGTGTGAAGAATTATAAGTATTATTTCCCTCTTATTGTTGAGTGGTGTTTATAATATCATTGAGTCTATAGTAGCAAGTGTTATGTGGGTTGGGCTTGCTTACCATAACTTGTTCATACGAATAAACTTTTTTCTTTTCATAAGAAATATTAAGGATGATATTAGGAAGCTTATTATTTTATTAATTTTTTTAGTTATCAACATATAGGACTAAAAATTATAGATAAGTTTTTTTGAATTTTTCCTAGTATTATGAAGAAGAAAATAATCATTAGAAATTGATTCATTAAATTGTTTGGTAACTAAAGGGATTCTACTGTTGTTTTGTTCTAGTTTCACCACTTCATTTGAAAGTTTTTAAAGAGAAGTTAATATTTATATAAGTTTATTTTTTTGGTTTTCTAAATGATTAGTTAATCTGTTGGGATTTATGATAGATTTGATTAAAGCTTTTGATTAAGCATCATTCAAATCGGTATTTGGTGGTAAAAGTGAGGAAATCATATTTTAAAAGAAATTTTTCATTGGTTAAGAAGCTTAAAGAGGGGTAAGTGTGACATCCCATCCTTGTATGTCATGGAAAATGTCAAATATATGATATATTAGACATTATGCATACAAAGAAAATATACCAACGCAAAATATAGGTGATATTCAACATTATGTATAAAGGAAATAATAGGAAAAATGTAGAAAAGGAAAGAAAAGAATGCTTTATTAATATGAAAAGGTGTATCTAGAGAGTGCTTTGAGAGAGTTCCTTGGGGTTTTCTTCCTTTGGCATCTATCCCTTAGAGGCAATCCAGCATTGCCACCATGGTTAGGCCTATAACCTAGCCGAAGGATGGGCCAGTCCCCTTCCTGTCCCGCTTCACCTGGCGCCTATTACTTGCCTCTCCAAGCTTCAAAACTCCATTCTGGCATGACCTCTAACACTAGGTATAAATTCCTTAGATCAAAGCTCCAAAGGTTACCTCAAGAGACACATTCGTTATTACAACATGCCCTTTCGAGTCTTAATCACAGCTACCCTTTCAGGTCTTGTTAAGATAACAATAACATTTGTTATGAATAGACACCATCTTCATTAGGCAACTGCATCATTTGGGAATGGGCATGTGATAATCTACTCCCCTTAGGTTTTGTTCATCCTTGAACGAATCCACATTCTCTATCTTTTTCTAGCTCTAATACTTTCTTTCACGATCCTATGCTCTAATAATTTGATTTCTCCTTTGATCTTGAAGTTGTTTCTTACTTATTCTGCAAATAAGATATATGTGAGAAAGATTATATGGAAAATTACTTTCTTGATACTTCATTTTCCAATATTATTATAAGAAGTGAATTAACGATCTACAAACTACCAATCACTAGTTCTAACTAGGGTCACACAATGTGCAACTCATATCTAGTTATCCAAGTGAAGGCAAGGAAAATTCTTTATTCCCAACTTACATTTCCTTAGATATTTAATTAATCTAATTGAAATATAAATTGAATAATGAATAAAATAATAAGATCATCAAATAAAAGCAAGAGTGAGATACTTCTTGATCTTGATCAACCTTATGAACTGATGGGAGTAATTGTAATTCTACCATAAGTGGTATGTGATCAGATGGTCTTGTTCATGATGGCAAAGCTTGATCTTGATTCTTCTCAACTTCTTCTTTAGAAATCAACTCTAGTAACTTGGTAACTTGAAAGAATCAGGTATCATACCAAATATAATCCAAAGTCTCAATGAAGAATGTTGTTGATCCATCTTCATTAATTATTGTAGAATAATTTGTAAACTATGGTTCTTGATGAGTGCTATTAATAAACATCATATGTTCTTGAATTCTAGAATTTGATTGATCTACTGAAGGTTCAAAGTAAGCAGAATATGCACTGGCTAGCGGAATTGCATGTTGAATTGATGGAAACATCTTCTTCAAGTCAGGTTCATCTTCCAAAGTTTCCTTTACATATCCATATTTTAGAAATTGATAAACACTACTTCCAACTTTTGCATTGAAGTCTCCACAAAGAATAAATGGAACTAGATTGGTACAACTTAAGAATAACTTCTTCTTCAAACTTTCTTCTATTTGGTTGATCAAGTATGCTCCTTGACAAAGTCTAACATCTAAACATGTTGGTTTGGCAATTAAATGTGTGTTAACCATGCATACACATCTTCCTGATAGATGAACTTTTAGAATCCCTACTAGGGCTATGTGATTTTTCCAAAATCTTAACTGTTCTTTCTTTCCCATCACTTGAAGTTCTAGAATTTCAAAAATCATATTTTCTAAACTCCATTCAAATCTTTGTACCAATTCAAACTTGGATTCTTTATAAAAGATTGCAGAACCATCCATGCTATAATTCCTACAATATGCTAATATGTACGGCTCAAAATAAGAACTTCCATAAGAACCTTTTTTCTTATAAAGACCTTTGTATCACATATTTTCCAAATTTGGTTGAAATTGATATAAAAATTCCCATGGTAAGATTTCTTGTAAGCATAAGACATTAGCATCCAAATGTTTTAATTTTGCTAAGATACATTGGTATCAATATTTGTGCCAATCCAAGGCCCATTATGGACATAGTGGATATTGTTTCTCACTCACTAGAGATCTTGCAAGCACATTATATGTTGCAACTTTCATTCCTATTCTTGGAGTCTTGTCTAGATCATTTCTCTTCGTGAGTATCATACTCTTTGTTGAAACAAGATTTTGTATCTCCATATTATTTTGCCCTATGTTTTGATTATAGGATGGATTAATATACCTTTTTTTTATAATTGAAGATTTTCCTATTTCTTAAACTAATTCTCTAACTAATGCATCAAATATTCATTAACTAATACCTCAACTAATAATCAACTACATCAACTAAATAACTAATAGTTAATGACATAATATAATTTTAGTAATATGTAACTATATTATATAATTTTAGTAATATATAATTACATTACCTAATTTTCAGTAATATTTAACTATATTATTTTTGATAACCCTTCTACGCCCCTTGAGAACACTAACTTCGACAGTGTAACTAATGACATGCCATAGTGAACTTAAGACTATTTGTAAGGGTTATGCATTAAATCTTAAAACTTAAAATGTTGAATTTATAATACCATTGAATTATAGGGTGCCCGAATGATAAATATAATCTCACCATTGAGTTCTAAGGTGAAAAAATGTTAGAAATGACTATTCATATGTTGAAAATGAACATCGCATGCTCAAGTTTTGTGAAAATTAAACTTTTAATGATCTCGAGGCACTATATTAGGAAATGTGTGAAACCTAATTTTTGGGATTCCCTAGGATAGATTTGACTTTACCATTGTGTCTAGAAGGTTGAAAACTATAGGAAACAACTCTTTGTTTACTAAAAAAGGCCTCCAAAATTAAAAGTTATGGCTTTTGGAGTCTAATACATTTGGCACGAAAAACAAGACTCTTGAGAGGCATCCATCCCAGTTCTACTTCAAAGCAAGTGCGCTTAATTGTGGAATTTTTATCATAGTTGCTATCACTATGCAAAATTATAATTTTAAAAATTATTTTTATAAGTTCCTAATTTAAACTAATAATTTAATAATGAAAATTTGAATCTTCCATTAATTGATAGGAATTTTAAATTTTTCCATCAGTTGATGAACAATTGAAAATATTTCCATCATATAATGGAGAATTTGCATGAAAACACTAGAGGTAGTGATGAGTGACGTGAGAGGTAGTGATAGGTGGTGTAGATGGCAATGATAGTCAGCACGGGAGGCAGTGATGGGTGGTGTGAAAGGCAGTGATGGGTGGAGTGAAAGGCGGTTATGGGCGAAGTGAAAGGTAGTGATAGATGGAGCAAAAGGCAATGATGGACAAAATAGAAGGTGGTGGTGGATGGAGTAGAAGGTGGTGATGGGCAGTGTGTGTAGAAAATTGTAGGCTAGTGGCAAGTAGTAGTGGGGTAGGGCTATTCTGCAGCAGGGCGGTGTAGGTGTGGTAGGGTTATGTGCAAGGAGCATCGTGGCATGCAAACAACAACATCTTAGGGCTACGTGGGTCGTGTAGGGTGGCACGATGAGGGTTTTGGGTGCCCTTGGGTCCTACCCAAGGGCTAATCCTTTGTAGCTATAGCTGGCCATGGCCTTACTATGGCTAACCATGGCTGCAACTGTGTGGCCCTCAAAGAGGCCTTCACAGGCGCTACGTAGCCTATACGAACGACATTTCTATGTGATATAATAGGGTTTTTAGCACACAAAGACATCGAAATGGGCCATTATTGGCAGTGCTGCTAGTACTAGGGATGCCTATAAAATGACAACACAAAGCCAAGTGGGTGGTTGCTGTAGAGGCACATAAGCGATGACGACAAAGGCATGTAGGCATGGTTTTATTATTATTTTATGTCCTTTGTAGCCAAGGGCCAGCCCTCTATAGTGCAACCTTGTGATAGCCTGCTAGTGGCCTAGCCACAGCTGGCTACAAGCTTGGTTGTGGGCCTAGCCATGGCTAGCTGCGATCGATCGTGGTCAATCAAGGCTAGCTGTAGGCTTGGCCATGGCCTAGTCATGGTTTGCCAAGGGTTTGGCCACAGCTAGCTGTAGGCACAGCCAGTTTTTTTATATAATTATATTATATATATATATATTTTAAAAATTCTATATATATATATATTGGAAAAAAAAGATATTTAAGACTGTGAGGACCTGGGTTTAAACCCACGACCTCCCAGTCGTTTTTTTAAAAATAATATATATACAGATATATTATTGATATTTTTATTTTTATTTAATTAATGTATTTTGGGACATGTGATTAAACTCATGACCTTCCCCTCGATAAGTTTATTAGAATTTTTTTTAATTTATTATTATTATTTTATTTCACCTTGCCTCAATGGTTGACATGGTGGTTTGGCCAATGACAAGGTAGGGGTTCCGTATGGGTAAATGCCAATTCTGGGTTGATTCCTGATCCTAAAATTTTGACTTTTTTTTTGTTAAAATAATAAATTAATAATTTAGTAATTTAATATTATTTTAATGCACATATAGCAAAAAAATTTAAACATCAATATCTCTCAAACCATAAGTCCAATTGAGATAAAATTTGTACCGTTGGAATTGTCTCAATGAGAATTACGCATTGGACATAGTTTTAGGGTTCAAAAATGAAGTTGATTTTTTCAATATTTAAAAGGACCAAACTAGTCTATTTTGTCAAATTGATATTTCTAGGATGACATATGGTAACTTGAAATCTTCTAAATTACTTGGATAGTAAATTTCAACAAAACAAAATTAATTTAGGTCATGGTTGCTAACTTTCTTGAAAGAAATTTAACAATGACGCTAATTGATTAATAATTATAATATTAAGATGGGTAAAGGTTACCTAGACCAATGTATCATTATCTTAACAACATCTCTTGTAATTGATGAATTTTTATTAGGTGTGATAAAATCTTCATCGGTTAATGATATTCATGAATGAAATTTTGTTGGTTGCTGGGATCTAGATTCTTGATCCATTATTTGTGAAGTTAAAGGAAAGGTATATTTTGACTTGTATCACAAACATATGGTACATCTGGTGATGATCAATGGCTTTCCATGTGTTGTGGCTTCAAGGTTTATCATTCGATTCATGTTGTAGTCAGCCCATGATTTTGAATGGTCCTTGGGTCATGGTTTTCTTTAATACCAATTGTGACATCCTGTTCCTAGATGTCATGGAAAACATCAAATATACGATATATTAGACATTATGCTTACAAAGAAAATATACCAACGCAAAATATAAGTGATATTCAGCATTATGTATAAAGGAAATAATAGGAAAAATGCAGAAAAGGAAACAAAAGAATGCTTTATTAATATGGAAAGGTGTATCTAGAGAGTGCTCTGAGAGAGTTCCTTGGGGTTTTCTTCCTTTGGCATTTATCTCTTAGAGGAAATCCAGCATTGCCACCATGGTTAGGCCTATAACCTGTCTAGAAGGATGGGCCAGATCTTGTTACTCCCCTCTCCAAGCTCCCCAACTCCATACTAGCACAACCTCTAACCTTGCGTATAAATGCTTTAGGTCAAACCTCCAAAGGTTACCTCAAGAGACATGATTCGTCAATGTGGGCAAGAATAGACACATTCCAAGGACAAGGCATTTTTGGGAAGAACTCCTTGACATTTATGAACTAGGCAAAAAATTGTTTGCATTCTATGTTGAGCACCCTGATTACATTATGCATTTCTTAGTAATCATTCATTCTTTTGGTTAGGTTCTTAGTAGTTGATATTTGATTAGTGAATCTTGCCCTGAGTTTAGTGTTTATAGTCTTAAGCTTTTTCTTGGTCTCCTTGTGGTGCTTGAACTCTACCTTGTACAACAAATATGAGCTGGCCACCTATTTCTCTAACTCTAACTATGGTCGTCTAGTAGTCATCATTACCAAGTTCTCATATCGGAGATTGGAAAACTCCATGTATTTTGTCATCTCTTCGATTAGCAACTCCTTCATGTAGATCTCGGCTTTGTTGTAGGCATCTATCTCATCCATGATAGGTTTCCACACCTCTTTTTCTTGTTGGAGTTGTTGGAGGATCATTAACTTTTGCCTTAGTTATCTAAATGTGTTTTTCATTAACTTCCTGCTGTAGATCAACCTGATCTTTGTAGTGGTTCTTACCTCTTTTAAATTTAAGAGCCTCATTCTTCTAGGTGGAAATCTCAATCACAGAGTTTTTGTGTAAGGCATAGACTTTCTCCATAGAAAGATTTTTATTTTTGGCTACCAATCTTTTCAATTCAATGTTTACCCTAGCTAGATACTTATGCTGTTGATGGATGAATTCTTGCAGCTATTGTTTCTACACATCAACATTTCATAGGTAATGATTCTTTGCAGTTAGCATCTCATTCTCCAGGTACATTTGAACCAAGTCCTTTTGAACTAAATATGTCTTAGCCTTGACCATGGGTTGGTTAAAGATGATCATTACGATCCCTGCCTCAACCTATTTAAGTCTATCTTGACGCTATTAAAAAGCTTCATCTCTTATCAGTATAGGGTTGAGGATCATAGAGTTAGTAAAGTGGGCTCGTAATTTGATAGCCTCCATGGCCAAATGTTGGCTATGCACTTGAGCTGTTTCAAGTTGCCTTTCCAAAGTGATGCATTTTCCCTCTTCTTCAAATATATTTTATTGGGTTATTGTTATATTATTTAGAAAATAAAAGATATCTAGAATCAGTTGCTTAGTTCCCACCACTCAGTCCAACAAGTCCTTGTGCTAGGCTATGCTCAATCTACTACTAATAGTTCCTATGAATGTTTGCACATCTTTGAGTGTAGAAACATCTAGAATAGATGCCACAGGTGCATTTAGTTTTTTTAGTGATTTGATTAGCAACCACTTTCACTTCTATCGCTTACCCTTAGTGCTACATCACCAACGTAGTTGTCCACTTACCCTCCTCCAAGTTCACTGAAAAGATAGCAGCATCCCTAGAGATTTTTGGGAATTGTTGTTGTTACAAGAGAGACATTGTTACCTCTTAGGCACTAGGATTGGACCTCACGAGTAGGTACATTCTTTAGCCTAAGAATATTGGCCCATATCCCTCCATTTGATTGATTGTTCTAGCCACTTTGTTAAGGTGACTCATTGTAGGATGGTATATAGATGAACCCCCACCACTTGTTCTTGCTTGCTACTTCTACTCAAGCAAGAGCTACTCTCAAATTTTGTGCATGGGCTCAATGGCAGTTTATGCCTCTGATGTTATTTCCTAAGTGGGTGGTGAAGGTGGTGGTTACTTCTCCTATTCTTTGGACATAAAAGGGGTCTCTTCTTTCATCATTTTAGACTAGGAGGTAATGGGAGTATGCTTGATTATGTCATTTACATAGTAGACTATCCCTACCCTTTTACAGAGTTTCCTGATAAGGCATGGAAAGGGTAGGGTTTCCCTTCCATGTTTATTTTTCTTAAAGTACTTCTCCATCTCTAAAGAGATTAGCTATGGAAGGTTTACAGGGAATTTCCTACTCAAAGTGACACATGCACAAGTAGAGAAAGTAGTCACCTTGCTGGGACTCATCGTTGGATTGAGGTGATAAGCCACTATCTTTAAGTATATGCACTCTGCTAGTGTGAGCACACCAAACTCCTTATGGTCAACCACATAACACCATTGGGTCCATCCCTTTTTTGCCTCTAGGTCTGCATGCATGGAGATCTCTACCAAATGGATTCCTAAATTAGGTAGACCAAGAGCCTACACAATAACTTCTACCACATAGGACACTTGAATATCCTTGATTCTCATAGTGGCTCCTACCTTTCTACTATTCTAGAAGAGATATGTCTCTTTCATGTACCACTCCCCACTGGAAGTGATGATTGAAGACATGGAAGAGTTTTGTAACTATGTCTTAACTTCTAGTGGAGCATGTTTTAAGAATGGTCCAAAGTTTAGTTCTTGGAGAATTGAGTGTTGGACATCATGAGGCTTGATTGTTTCAAGGTAGGCTTGTGTTAATGTGGCCTCACGTTTTGGTATAGGCCCTGGTGCCTATCCTATTTGAGATTGTTCAGTTGCAGCCTCTTCTTTGTGAATTTGTTAGATAGATTCCACTTTAGGATCCTCCTTAAGAGATATCCTTACATGAGTTTCTGCCTACTTCTAGGCTTATTCCTGCTACTCCTTTCCTACTCTAGGTCATTTTTCTTTTGTTGGGTTGCTCCTCCTTCCTATGGTTTTTTTTAGTTTTGGTGCCATCTATAATTAGAATATGATCAAGGATTAGCATTTAATGTGTAACTTGAAACAATTGGGATACCTTATCTCTTTGGGAAAGTTACACCTGGGTAAGTTGTGATCATGGTCGTTTCGATTATTTCAATTATTATTTTATTCTTATTTTAATATTAATAAGTAATTTTAGGTTTATTGGAGTTTGTTGGAAGGGTTAAACTCTCAAAAATTTATTGTTTAATATTCTATTCAGTAACCCTTTGAAAGAATTAGAAAAATTTTAAAATTGTTTTGTCAGAAATCTTAAGGTTTGTGGCCCCCATGACTAAGAGCTTACCTTTGGTAGCTATAGGATAGAAGAACGATGTAAAAGTTATCGGCTTTGGAAGGGTTTGGGCTCTAAATAATTGTAAAAAATCCCCTTGCATTTTGAAGAAAATGACAAAAATTCCTATCTATTGGGTGGTATTTATACAATTTTTATGTTGCATTAACGGGGCCTAGTTGACGAGGCCTAGTTGACATGCCTATTGACCACCATTGACCAAGTTAAAATTTGAAAAATATAAGGAGTTTTTGAATGATATTGGAGTCAAATGGAAGCCCAAAAAACCATGAACATGATGAAAATATTAGAATAGGATTTGGAAGTTCAGAAAATTGAGAAATGATTAGAGAATGAGATTTTATGAAGAAAAATGCCTTAAGGAGCACATAGTTGGATGAACGATGCAGAACAAAAAATACTTGATTGTAGCAACATCTAAAGGTAAGGAACTTAGCCAAATAAACCACAAGATATGCATGTGGGTCCTCCCCATAGTGGCACATACCCTTTTTATCCTTGCATAACCCTAACTAAGGAGCCCATGGACCTCATAGTTGATTAATGGTTAAAAAATGTTAAGGACAAAACCTAGAGAATCTATTTAATAATTTTGACACATCAAGCTAAGAAATTGGGTGAAAACATGGACAAATAGTGGTGAGGTGAGTTATGGAAGCATTAATGAATGATAGAGAGAGTGG
This sequence comes from Gnetum montanum, assembly GCA_015680685.1. Classification (NCBI taxonomy): domain Eukaryota; kingdom Viridiplantae; phylum Streptophyta; class Gnetopsida; order Gnetales; family Gnetaceae; genus Gnetum; species Gnetum montanum. The sequence continues at coordinate 386,930 of MNCI01004113.1, read as the reverse complement.
AATGGGGTTTCTGATCCTCATCACATGAAGTCCCTTGTGGAATTCATGGTTAAATGACCTGATAGAGTCCAACCTTAGTCCAAACCAAAACTAACCACTTTTAGTAACTTTTCATCATCACTTGAGGATCAATCTACCCCCTTGAGATACAAGAATGCTTCCATAGATAACCACTATTTCCTTTTTTGAGAGAAAAAGAGAAGTAGGAAGTGAGAGAGGGCCTTAGTTAGAGGGGACCTTTAGGCATAGATAACTAGTGCTTGTAGTCAATTTATTTTGTCTAAGGGGTGTGCTTTGAATTTTTATCATGTTTTGTTTTGAATTTTTTGATGGGAACCATACCATGTAAAGACTTATTCAAATTTTTATTATTAGTTGATATGGAATGGTAAGAAATCCATGAAAACACACTTGCACTCAGGTAAGTAAAGAGGCATAAAGAGTATTGAATCCCCCTGAAGTCACATCCTTTCAAACCTTTGAATATTTCCCAAGCTTGGAAACTACCAAGGTCATAGGTTCATTAAGGTTTTATTAATGAAAAAGGACCTCATATTTCCAAAACAAGAAAAATCATAGAGTTTGTGGATTGGTGAATGACATGGACTCACTACCTATTTCATGAAAAGAAAATTTATCTTAGTTATCAGTCATCAAAATTCAAAAATAGAAACTAGACATTAGCAATTAAAAATGTTAAGTACAAACCACCATTAGAAAATAGGTACAACATCACTATGTCCTATTGTCAATAAATAACTTTTATTAGAATACAAGAAAAAATCACACCAAAGTAAAGAAAAATATAAAATAAATTGTAAAATATTCAAGAAAAATAAAACATACAAACAATGTTTTTAAACAAAAAGGTTTTAAAAAAAGGAGAAAAACTGAGGAGCCACTTATATAGTTAGCATGGATGGCCATCTCCACCATGACTAGGTTGTAAGGAGGAGATTAAAAAAATTCAGCATGGTTGTCCATATGATGAGGCATTTGTTGCATTGGCTTGCTTGGGCTCATGGAAAGATTTGACTTGTTGTGTGTTGACCAGCTACTTTTCATTTGGACTCTCATGTTTATAAATTAACATGACCCCAAAAGAAAAAGTTTCATGAATGATGTAAGGCCCTTTCTACAATCACTAGAACTTAGTTTATTGAGGTATGTGTATGGGTTCTAGTAGAGAACCTTATATCTAGGTTGAAATTTGACTTTCCTTATTCTTAGGTCATGTCAGTACTTGTTGAATGCCTTGTGCACTTCATTCAATAATAAGACTACCAATCGATTTTTATCTAGCACATTCAAGTTAATTAATCTTTCTTTTTGTGCTAGACTAAGGTCAAGGTCCAAGTCATAGGCTATTGAAAGTGTACGAAGATCAGATTGGATAGGTAAAGTTGGTAATTTTCATACATCAACTCATAGGGAGAGTAGCCTATAGGAAGTTTTGATGTTGAGCAGTAGGCCTAGAGGGCATAATTGAGTTTTATTCTCTAGTGTCACCTATATTTGCTAATAGTTCTTGTTAAGATCTTTGTAATCTCCCTATTAGTAACCTTGCTTGGCCATGGCTTGAAGGTGATAGGATGTTGTTAGTTTATGTCCAACCCCTAAGTGTTGCATAAGCTTCCAAAAGGTAGTGCCTATAAAATGGGTTCTGTTGTCTGAAATTAGTGCATGTCGCATCCCAAACCTATTTACAACATTTTTTTATTCAGACCATGCAGCAATAGATGATGTACAATCAATGACAAGTACTACTTTTACCCATTTTGTGTAGTAATCAACAATGATGATTATGTACACATTTCTATTTAACATGGGTGTGATTAAACCCATGAAGTTTATGCCCCATATGTTGAAGGGTTCCAATGGTTGGATCACTATTGAGGTCCCTCCATTTGCGTAGTCATCCCACCTTCTCATTGGTAGTGTTCACAAGATCAAAAAAATTGGTGGACATCCCTGAAGATGGTTAGCCAATAATGCCTTGTCATTAGGATCTTAATGACCATGTGTCTCCTAGCATAGTGGCCTTTGCAAGGGCCCTCATGAGCATCTTAGAGAATATGTAGTTGATCAGCATTAGGGACACACCAACAAACTAGGCCATTGGTGCACACCCTATAAAGATGTCTATTGATTTTCATGAAGCACTTGGCCTAATGAAGAAACTATTGTTTCTTCCTATGGTTTAGATCTTGTGGCATCCCCTAAGTGAGAAGATAAGTAAGGATTTCATCATACCATTTTGGTTATGTGGGCACTTGTTTATTAATCACACCTATAAAGAAGAGTTCATTAGGAAATTGGTCAAAAAGTGAGCTCTCCTCCTCTTTGTTATCTCATTGTAATTGAGACAAGTAATCAATGATCGCATTCTTAATACCCTTTGGATCTACCATTGTAAGGTTGAATTCTTGCAAGATCACTAACCACCGTATGACACAGGGGCTCACCATTGGCTTGTTCATGAGGAACCAAATGATACTATGATCAATTTGTATAAACACTTTGAATCCAAGCACATAGTGCCTAAACTTCTCTAGAGTGTACACCACCATCATTAGTTCTTTCCTTATTGTTGTGTAATTCAGCTATGCATCTACGATGCCTCGACTTGTGCAATGGAAGTAATATAAATGTTTCTTATTGTCCAAATACATAAGCATAGATCCCAAGGCATAATTTGATGCATCTATCATTATATGAAATGTTCTAGACTAGTTAAGTGCTCAAAGAATTGGAGTCTCTACGAGCTTCTACTTGAGACTCTGGAATGCATTTTCAAATTCCTTAGTCTAGATGAATGAAGCATCTTTCTTTGTACACTCGACCAATGACTTTGTGATCTTAGATAAATTCTATATAAAATGTCGGTAGTAGACAATGTGTTCAAGGAATAATTGGACATCTTTAATAGTTTCTAGTTGGTAAGTTATTTCTTAGATGACCCTTATCTTTTCAGGATCACCTCAATCCCTACCTAAGAAATTCTATGCTGCAGTAGAATGTCCTTCTAGATCATCAAATGGTTCTTTTGCCAACTAAGCTAAAGATTCATCTGCACACACCTTTTTATAATTTTTTCAATGTGGTTTAAGGCTTGCTGAAATGTGGCATCATAGGTGGAGAAGTCATCCATGAAGACTTTAACCCTACAACCAATCTATTGCTAAAAAATGCTCAAGACCAAGCATTGGAATGTTTCAGGAGCATTACATAGATCAAAAGACATCTTTCAATATGCAAAAGTCCCATATAGACTTGTGAATGTTATTCTGGTCTAATTCTCTAGCATGATCTAGATTTGGTTATAGCCACTATAACCATATCAAAAGTTGTAATAGAACTGCCTACATATAGTGTCCAACACTTGATCCAAAAATGGTAATTGGAAGTGATCTTGGAATGTTATCATATTCAATAGCTGAAAGTTGATGCAGACCTACCACTTTTCATCTTTCTTTATCATAATCACAAGTGGGCTAACCCATTTGCTATTTGCAATGGGATAGATAAACCCTACCATGTGAAGTTGTTTGATTTTCTCTTTGATGATCTACTTCAATTTGAGGTTTAACTATTGCTGTAGCTATCTCTTTGGCTTCATGATTGGATTAGTGTAGATATGATGTTGGCATATCCTAGGATCAATCCCTGTGAGTTTAGGATATAACCAAGCAAAGGCTATTGGCCATTTTTTGACCAACCTCAACAACATCTATTTTTGTTCAATAGTAATATTCCCATTAATGAATACTAGCTTGCCATTTTTCAAAAATGCATACTTCATGCCAATAGGTAAAGTTTTAACTCTAAGGGCTCTGGTTTAAAATTTTTAGGGATTTCCAACTCTTCCAATAGATATCATCATTTACATCATTAGAGAGTTGGTGATGAACTTTTTCCAGCTCATCCATGCCTTCAACATGGTCACATGTCAAGATCTCAACAGGTTCCAAGAAAAGTGTGTTACTTCCAAGATCAGTTGTTAGCCACTAGGTGCCCTCTTATTTTTTGGTTGTTATGTATAGGAACCTTTGAATATCTGCCTCATTTGCACATTGCCTACATGCAGAAATGGATGCTCTTTTCATAAACCAGAGTTTCTACACATAATTGCACCTTATATTGTTGTACATGATGCATGGAACTCACTTTTTCTTGATCTTTCCAAATGCATTTTCATTGGAAATCTACAGGGAAAGACCTTTGATGTAAATTCTTACATCAATAGTGCTCAACCATGTCCTTCCCATAATAATTGGAAAGTCCTCCTTGTAATTGCTAACTGTGATTATCAAGAAATTAGTAGGATACAATCATCCACAGATAGTGGTCACAATGTCCTCTACTAGTCCTAAAGGAATAGTGATAGACTGATCTTTTAATTCTAAATGGTTGTTGATCTTCTTGAGAAGAGGCAAGTTCTAGGTGTTGTACATTTCATGAGAAATTAGATTAACTCCAGAACTTGAGTCAAGAAGAGCCTTGCATGGTGTTGAACCCCAAAAATTGGTTTAGTTTTTAATAAAATATTTTGCTAAAGACAAGCATTTCAATTAATTTTATATTGTTGATTAGTGTTTAATTAATGACTATTGTATTTTAGTTTAGTGGTGAGTATTAGTATTAGTTATTAGTTTATTTTAATTAATATAATATATTATTATATATTAATGTAACTATATTTATATTTATATATAATTATATATATATTATGTAAACATTATACATAATCATAGATGTAAATAATATAAAAACATTTATACTATATTAATGTAACTATAGCTTTGTAGTGGCAATCACCAATAAATGTGTTATTATGGTATTTCTTATAATATTATGTCATCAAAAACAAAATTGCAAGATTATCAATTTCTTATTTATCTTCATAGTTACACCTAACTTCCTCTTATAATTATTGTTGGTTGCAATTGTGAGACTTGTAAGGGTATTAATGTCCCATTAATACTTCCATAAAATTACTCTCCTCCACTTCATAATTGTTAAACATGATTATTGCCAAAAATTTGGGAATCGACTCTTGTTTTTTTTGGTCTACAACATCCTTATACCTTATAAATTATTTTTGCAAATTAAATTTGAGTTGGGTCTTTCACAATTTCATGCGAATTCTACGATCCCTGTGTTGACACTACTACCAACATAACATGCTATGCAAAATAGAACCCGTGATATCACAAAACAAATGAGTTGTAAGTGAGTTGCTTCACGAAAGCTCAAAACAAGAGCCTTTATCAAAAATAGAAGTGAAGCATATATGGACATCATGGACAAAATCCATACAAACATCATTATTAATTATGCAATGCATTGCATACCTTTCAAATATTTTATATGGTCATGGAAAATATTCATGATAGATAAAGAAGTTGTAGGCAGGGTGAATACAAGAGCAGAAACACAAACTGAATAGTGATGGATCAGAGAAATGGTTATGGAAAGTACCCAGCACAACAGGTGGATCAAAGCAAGACATTGCTACAACAAGGCACAACGAAGGCAACAACAGCATAGCCGTGGTAGCAGAAGACAATGATGGCAGACAAGTATATAACAAGGGTTTCATTGTTCCATCAAAATAGGGTAGTAGCATGTGTCTGTTGTAACTAAATATTGGCTTACCATCATTGAACTTCAAGACCCTAGACATCACCAGCTACCTCACTTGGACATACTATTGCCCCTACCACTTGCTATTTGATTAATGCTTTAAGGATGTTGTAGTTTGTGTAGAGTGGCTAATTTTTGAAGAATGATGCAACCATAAATGAGGATTCTTATGAAGATATTTTGGCTCCAAAGATAGAGATTCACAGGCTCATGGATGAGAACTGTAGAAATATATAGAGGTAGAATCATTGCAAATTGCACCACCAACTTTTGTCTTTCCAACCATTGTCATAAGCAGCTCCATAGACCTATCAAACCAGAGCCACTAATAGATAGAAAAACAAAATTCAACTTCAAAATGTGATGGTAGGAATTGAGTAGTCATGGTTTTTAGCTTGCAGACACATGGAGGCTCTTAAATTTATTCTTGGAAATAAATATAATGTAGTAGCAAGACTACTTTTACAATGACATTGCTAATGCTATTATCAATACTCTATTCCCCAAGGTTACTGCGTAGTCTATGTGGGTAGACACAAAAGAAGATTCATCATTCCAACTTCATTTCTTAGTCATTCTCTATTTGCTGATCTTCTAGAAAAGTATGCAGATGAATTTGGTTTTGATCATCATTTGGGTATCATCATCCCTTGTGATGAGTAACTATTTGAATAACACACATCTATCCTCAACATTGTTATGAATAATAATAATAATAATAATAAGTCATTCCGTTGAAGAATTCCAGAAGTCATGCTTGGAAATATAAACCATGAATAGGGCAAGAAAAGGATGGCGCTAACATTATGGCTTGGAGTTTGAACACTGTTGGATCATCCAAAAAGGCCACTTGATGTTTCATTTACTATGCAGGATGACATAGCAGCTCCACCAAGATTGGCTAGTCAACTTATATAGCTACAACATACAGTTTCTTTGGTCAACCTCTATGATGCACTCCACATCGGTTTCTAGCAATGGCCTCACCTACGAGATAACATAAATGTATCCACATGGGCCCTCTATATTTGGCATTATAGTATGGCTGCATGGATGTCTTCATTGCAATGCCACCAAAACGATCTTCTTCATTTTTGTAAAGTCGCTTGCATCGTTTCTGTCAAATCCATGATATCAGGAATGCTAGATTTGGCACCTACATCAAAAATACTGGATTGGCATCAAATTCTTTCATATCGATCTATTATTAAAATACTTATTTGTAAACATTGGTAACATATAAATATGACTTCAACTTTGTATTGAGGTGTGTATCCATTGTGCATAATTTGTCCACCGATCGGACACCAATTGTGCATATGTGTTGAAAATTCATTTTTGAACAAATGAGAGAGGAGGTGATACTAATGAATTCCACATCAAATTGGAATTAATTGTTCTTGTGGCTATTTTTGAAGATTTTTTGAGCTTTGTAGCAATTCTTGGAGTCCATTGTCTGACAATCAAAATTGTTACATTGTGAAACCAACAAGGCAGAATTGTAATTTAGGAAAGTATCCCTTATGTTCATTAATTATTATTTGTAATTTCAATTTGATTTAATTATTAATTTTTATTCTTGAACTTATTGTTAGAAGTTAGGATGAAAATTTATGATTATACTTATGAGTGACAGGCATAAGTGTGGAATTTAATTGGATTCAATTCTAATTATTTATTGTCTTGATGATTTCTTTGAATTTTTAATCATTCCTCCATGGATACAAATCGCACGTTAGTAATAGATGAGGTCACAATCTCTACAACAAAATAAAGAAAAATAAATTTTTAAAGGTATCCAGCATCGAATTTTTCCTGGCTCGTCACATGGCTCATTCTCAAAAATCCACAAATAGATGAGAAGACTTCTAAGATTAGCTCTTTTCCTAAGAAGTTTACTAGCATCGATCTAATCAAATACAACATGGGTTAACATAACTATGTGAATCTTAGGAGGCATTTTATTTGAAGGGTTCTTGAAAGGAATGGATGCAGAGGATGAAGGAGGTACATGGAAACCACCCACATAAGTAAATGAGGGTTTAGTAGGGCTATTAGTTTGAAAGAAAGGTCTTTTGTGGGATCTTGGTTCTTAACCACTCAGCTAAGGAGCCAACTATAACTTAACAACCTTGGTAGCATTACGTTGTTGTAGTTGGGTTGGAAGCTCACCTTGCATGGATGGAGTAGGTAGTAATTGGGTTGAGGCTGGAGGAGCATGTGTTGAAGGATGAGGAGGATGATAGGGATATGAGGTCTCCCCTCTAGTAGATGGAGAATGAATTTTATAATACTCTAGTGGGTAGTAGTGATGCTAAAAAGAAGCATAACAAAAAGATTCATGCAAAGACATTAGTTGTTGAACATAGTGCCCATATGAATTTGGCTACCTATAAGGGTATTACTACCTTGGTGATGGCATCCCCTATGACTATGGGTGTTACCAATGCTAATACTACTGATATGGTTGTGATGGAGCTTCACTTGGATAATAATCCTATTGTTGTTTGTGGAACTACCTTAGATTACCTTAAGGATAAGGCAACCTTCTAGGTGCTTGCATTCGTGCTAGTCTAGGATTCAGAGCATACACCGTAGATTCTTATAAGTGTAACACAATAGGGCAACATCCCTTAGGATTTTTTTATTGGAAAATTTCACATCCACCATCTTCATCTAATTTAGTCTCCACAACTTCATCTACTATAGTAGCTTTGCCCTTACCCCTTTGGTAGGCATGTTTACCTTCTTTCTACCTCCTACATTCACAATCACTACTTTGCTCTCTTGATTCTTCTATGACTTTTAGAGTAGTTTGTAATTTTTCATCCAATGTATCCCATATTTTATCTACCTTGCCAAAAATTTTATACATAGATTTTTGGATCAACAAGGTCATCTGTTGCACCACCTCATCAGGAGATGACTTCTCCTCACCGTCACAAAAGTAGACTTTCTTCTTTTTGATGGAAGGATCCTTGTTATATTTTTGCACTTTCTCATTTCCTCAACTATTTTTCTTTTGCTACATGCCCATTAGTCTTTATATCTAATGGGTTCTTAATTTTGATAGTCTTCCTTGGGCATAGACCCCGAGGATTCTCTGTGATTTTGAGTGAAACCCATCTATGATATTGCAAAGTTGTTCCTGGTAAGAGTAATCATGGTTAGAGCATCAGTGTAATAATGAGTAATATCTTTGCATGGCACATGAAAGGGTTCATGTGTTCCTTGTTTCTAGCCTTATATTTTCTTTCAAATATTTGACACTCTAGATTACATTTGATACTTGTCATTAAACAGTTCTAGTATTGTACTCCATTGACAGATTGATTCTAGTTCCAAAGAATGGTACCAGCTTTTTGCTTCCTTGATGAGTATTTTGGGGAATAGATTGAGCTCTTGCTAATAATTTTCAATCTTTTGTAAGGCATAGGCATCATGAAAGGCTTGTAAATGCATTTGAAAATCTGTGTTATATCCCCCCTCAAATCTAGAGATATTGTTCATGTTTAGCCTCTTGATTTGACTATCTTTCACATGCATGATAGGAACTTTGACAACCTCTGCAATGTTAAGCATAGTTTGAGTAGCTAGTGGAGGTTCATCATCATGTTCTTGATGATGCCTATGACATCCTCTACCATTCCTCCATTCATGGGAGTCTCTACGATGATCAGTGTTATCCCACCATCTATGATTCTGCTCAAATTCAGAGGAAGAAGCTGAACTAGATGAAGAGGATGAAGAGGGAGGAGGATTACCATCACCATGGTGTCTACCACTTCCCCTTCATTTGTTACAACCATGATCCTTAGGGTGATCATTGTTATGCTTGTTCGAATTCCTAGTTCAACTACCTTTCTTAGAGCTCCCACAATAATGGGACTCACTATTACCAAAACTTGGATTGTTGATTATTGATTTAGGATTTGGGTTCGTCTCCCTTTCAAAAAAGTTAAGAGGTGGAGAGTCTGCATGCTGAGAATCCTTAGAAAGAGGTTCCTTATTATCCTTCTGATCTAGTAGGAACAAGGGGTTAGTGAATTGTTTCCCCTTCATATCTTCATGGTGCTTTTCCTGTTGTTGATCTTGTTTGCATTGTGTCTTAGTGGGACAGTAGTCTTGGAAGTCATGATCTTCCACAATGTACTCTCCATGAAGCTCCTTGATGCCCAACCTTGTAAGGGTTTGGAGTAGCATCTTGGGAATAGATAGGTCAAGTGGCAATATAACATTTTCCTTCATGTCTTGCCACTACATTTGTTCATCCTGATGGAGGACATAAGTAAAATTGGGTACAAACTCATCAAGATGAGTATACACCACTATGCATTCTTGTGGTACTGTTGACTTGGAATCATCTTACCTATGAGAAAAAGAAGACATTTTTGTTAGAAACAATTTCTTAGTGTGCTTGTAGTATAGTTTTGATTAATTATTATGTATCTATTTTTTTGAATGATTATGACCTTAGGATTTGATCCAAGGATTCTAAATAATATTCACTAAGTCCTAGATAGCGCATATATCAAACTATAAGTCCCCTACAACAGTGCCAATGATGAGAAATGAGTACCCCCTATGTCTAACCATATGAATTACATAGACTTATAGCCTTCTAAACACATAGATCTCTTGGAAGTGATAGTAACCATTGGAATCATTGTCTTCCCAATTACACTTGTGGAATGCAAAGGTGTGGTTCAGTGCAATTGAGATATATGATTTTTGATGTTTTACATTTTCTGTTTTAAGTTGCCCGAGGATAAATAATAATGAGTAAAATAAGATAATTTAATTGCTAACTTAATCTAACTAGCTACACCTAACTAATCCTAACATAAGCATCCATTCCCACTTTCCATACACATCTTGAAAATGTTTAACAGTATTGGGTTACCAAATGTTAAGCATTATTGGGATTACCAAGCACCAAACGTATGCTCAAAGTGATTATATTGATGTACTTACTTAATAGCTATTTAATCTAGCCTAATTTATCTTAATTACTTAAAGTATTAAAGAAAGTTTCATAAAACATTAAATGCATAAGTAAATAATTAATTTATTTCAAAGTGCTAAAAGGTTTATCAAACATCTCATCTTCATTATCGCACAAACTACCATGCTCAGGTATAATAGTGCTCAAATAAAGATCCATACACTCTTTGACTCCTACTATAGGCACTTAGTAAAATATTCTAACTTTCAAATGATAAAATTGAAAGAGCTTCGCTACAACTATAACAAAGATATGCCATATACAAGGTGGGTGAACATGTATTTATAGGTAAAAATAGACACTACATTGACAGGGCCATGTCAACGCATCAAATCATGCATCAATGGGGCCTAGTTGATGGGGCCTAGTTGACGCAACCAATTTATGATTCATTAGGGACATTCATTCTATTTAGTTAGGTTAAGGTAGTTTAAACATAAGAAACGCAAGAATAAAAACATTTAGATCATGCTTCTTGAATAGTATGTAGTAGAGCATGGATGAATTTCCTAAGATTGTTATGCCTAATTAACAAAATTGTTGTGCATGAATCCATAGATTAGGGTTTAGCTAACTGAAAATAAGAAACATAATATTGGATGGTTCTATTTTACATGGGACCAATCCTTTGCTAATTATAATATTTTTTCCAATCTCTAGCACTTAATACTTTATTAACTTTTAGGATCTTGGAAAAGATGATTTTTTTTCTAAAAAGAAAGCCCACATGATGACAAGTCATGAGTTTAAACTTAGGCATGAAAAGTTCCTATCTTAAAAATGAACAATACCTTATGTAAATCAACAATCTCTAACATTGATAATCTTATTCTAGGATCCATGTTCTACATGAATGCTGTTGATCCCAATAGCTATACATATCTTTTACTATGTTAAATGTTAATTTTGTTTCTAAAAATTTTATTTTGTAAACATATTTGATTTTATCGATGATATTTTCAAAAATGATTTAGCATTATATTTGACATTTTTTTATTTTTATGTTTTATAACAAATTGTATCATTTATTTAGTTTGATTGGAAGAATTTGTTTATTACCTAGGCATCATTTGCATAACATGTTGGTTGTGAGGATGCTTTAAGTTTTGCTTGATTCCTTGCCATTCTAACTTGAGTTTGTATTTTATAATCAAAATATACTTTCACTATTCAAAAAAAACATTCAATATTAACATGTGAAGCATCAATGTTGTAGTTTTCATATTATAATTTTTAATTATTCATATTGTTTTCATAACAAGTAATTATTTTAGAATAAGAACCTTTAATTTGAAAATAGGCACCTTCAATTCTAATTTAATCCTTAGGCAAGAAAAAAATGATGGTTTATGTTGTAGATCATAACTAGAAAGTATAATTATATTGCAATTTAGCCACATACAATTCTATTTATAGTGAATTCTACCTTATGTTATTGTTTTATTATGTTTTGGTACATAATTCTAATAGATTAAAAAATTATTAATATTTAATTTTAATGTTTCATTTATGCATCCATGAATTCTATTTCATAATTTTAAATTTTTAATAAAATTATCATGTATTAGTGACTAAAAATAAGAATTTCTCATAATAATTTTATTTTCAAACAATTCATAGTGAAGTAATCTACCATAACATCAGAATAAAAACTTGTTCATTAAATTTTTATATAAAATATTGTTATTACCAATTCTATTAATGCATTACTACTTCTTATGCAACCTCATTATCATTATGATAGAAGAGGATTGCTGCATAAAAGGTTAATTTATTGACCAAATGTATATTTAAGTAATGTAATATGTTTCATACCCATTCACTACAAAGTAGCCATGAGAAAGGAAATCAACATATCAAATTCAATATTTTTTTCTTTTTATCATGACATTTAACATACTTGTATGGTTGTTGTTGCATTGATACTTGAGAGAACATCAAGTTAGCTGTAGGTACAAAAATAATTTCTACAATGGTATTGTGATTATCTTTATATTATATTGCTATTTTATTGGTAGAAAAATGAATTCTTATTATTATTGGAAATAAAAATGAAAATTCTTCATTACATTTTCAATTAACATTAGAGAGTTTATAAAATATAGAAAATCATATACCTATTATCAAATTATAAGGTTAGGGTTTTTGGGTATTGTTGAAACCATAATTAATAAGCCCTTGAATACAAATCATTATCTAATAATGAGCCATGCCTATTATTATAATGATAATATTTATATTAATTAAATAAATTAATATGAATATGTTAAAAATACTAATAAAATTAATCGTAGATATTGTTTGTTATCCTTTTGTATTATTCTCTTTTGATGAGACATCTAGTGATATTTTATATATCTATTATAAGCCCTAGATTCTGGAAATGTTTTATATGCCTTGCATTTATAGTTTGGCATGTTTAGTTAAGGTTCTTGATCTCTTGATATGTACACTAGTATCCTGTGTCACAATTTGAGGTTTTGTGCATGCTTCCAAGCCCTTCAGAATGATGTTGGCTTCATTTAGATGTTCTTTGATTCTTCTAGCATGCTCCCTTAAGTTCTAGCTTTCATTTGGAATTGTTGATGTAAAGTGTGATTTGGGAAGAGGTAGGGGGAAGAATGGGAGGTGTACTAACTATCTTATATTAGCATACCTCTTGTGTTAGCACAAGGATGATCATTTGGCTTGGTTTAGCCTTCTTTGCCTATGGTGTAGCTGGGATTCGCTAGGTCTATGTTGACAGATCTCCATTGACACCTAGGCATTGATGAACTTCCTCTATTACTTCATGAAAACTATAAAGACCTAGAGTTAGCTCTCACATACAGGATAGAAATAACTTTGATTTCCTTTGAACTTGTGACATCTATTTTGTGTAAAGATCTCTTCCTCTATTTCATAAGTTAATTCCTTTTCTTGTCTGGTGTGTGTTTTAAATCATTACTAATTCCTTTCCTTGTATTGTGTATGTTATAAATCATTGCTCTCACAAATATAGCTAGCCTTTGTTATACCATGGTTATGTAGCTTGCAACCATTTGGTAAATACAAAGTCCAGTGTTTATGCAATGAATAAAGCTAATGATTTTAGATCATTCTATTATTGATGCCTTAAATATAAAAATATTAAAAAGCATAAAACACTAAAAATTATAAAAGTATTTATTTAATTCTAAAGAATGTTCACTCCACAATTAAATCACCTTCAAATACTAAATCCAAATATTATATAAAGTTAACACTTTTTGTTAGGAATAAGAAAACTAGATATCTTAAAATTACAATAGGGTCCTCACAACTCATCAACCACCAAAACCTATCACACTCAATAGATATTGTAGAGCATGAGTTTCTACAACCACATATTGACTATTCTCAATGCAAGATACAACCAATAGAGAACATATCCCATAACTAGTGATTAGATAGAACTTGTTGTATTGACTAGGCCCCATCGATGCGGTTTGTTGCATCGACTAGGCCTCATTGACTAGGCCCCATCAATGTAGTCTATTGTGTCACTGCAGCCCCATAGATGTAGTGTCTATTTTCCTCTATAAATACATGCTCATAGACATGTTTATGCAATTCTTTGGTCAATAGAGTAGCCGAATTCTCATAGTTTTATTCCGTAGTCTTAGAGAATAATCAGTGAGTGCCTATAGTGTGGATCTAAGTTAGTTGTATAGTGTCTTATTCAAGTGGTAATGTACCTGGAAAAATTCCATGAATGACAATAAGAATGAGATTGATTCTTATTCATTGCAGTACTTTGACTTAGATTAAATTTACTTTTAATGCAATTTATATTCCATGTACTTAGTTAAAATTTACATTTTCATGCATGTTAATGAATTGATGAAATAAGCATGACCAATTTTGAGTGTAAACATGTATTCACTTGGTAATCCTAGTAGTGTTATTTCTTGGTTCACCTAGTAGCATAGCACCTGGTAATCCTAGTAGTGGATACGTGGGTTCAAGACGTGTACAACAAGCTAGGAATGGACACTCATCACTCGTAGACTAGTTTAGACTTTACTTTCCATTGTTAATTGGTTTAAATAATTGATTCATTTATTATCATTAGGAGTAGCATAAGGCACAAGAACATCAAGAATCATATGCCTCATTTTGGACTAAACCATATGTGACAAAGCTACCACTAGTCCAAGTGGAAAGATAGCAAAGTGTGATCAAGGCATAATGATCTAGATGGCACAACTAGTCCCATCCATGGAATTCAACTGGATCATGTGTGAATGCTTGTGATTCATATGGTTGGGCATAGGGGGTACCTTGCCAGTCATCATTGACACCATTGTTGGGGATGGTGCTAGTTATCTAGATTAGTTATATCATACACGATTGTTGTAAATGCATTAATGATTTATATTTTAGAAAATATTAATTCACACACATCATTAACTAACAAAAATTTCTCTTTCACAAGGAATCCATAATGCATCATATGGAGAGAACATTCATTGGATAACTAACGAGATATATGTTGAAGATAATCAGAGTGACCAACCTCATGTAGGGGTTTCATATGTTCATGAGCACCCTGATGATACTCAAGGACTACATTCACCTAAGATAGACAACCCTAGAGGGGATGAAGTAAGTCCTAGAACAGGGGAGGCCTCAAGGCCTAGGACCTCCTCAAAAATTGAAAAAGATAAATCAAGGGACTATGGGGAACACCATTGAAACCTTGCAATTGTCCCAGTTCCTCATCTTCCTCTTTCTCTTCAACATATAGTTCTAATGAAGATGGATGTAGGTATAGAGATGAAGCTCTATTATGGGATTGAAATAATGGTAGAAATCAAAACCATAGGAAAAATCAAAGGCCTCAACATGAACACAATTGAAACTGTCACAATCGAGCAAATAGAAATAGCAATTTTTACCACTCCACATCCGATGATAATGAACCCTTGTTGGCCACTAAGAGCCTAATGCAGATCATAAAGGTAGTTAAGATACCCCAAAGGTATAACAAGGAAAGTTACATAAATAGTCTTGATATGAATAATATCACCAAATTTATGGGAGGCTATGATTTTTATCCACAACATCACTTACAAGCCTTCCATGATGCCTATGCCTTACAAAATATTGAAAATAAGTGGCAAAATCTTAAGCTCTTACCTAGGATACTAAAAGATGAAGCTAAAAGTTGGTGTAGATCATTGGAACCAAGTTCCATCCACCAAGGCTCCATAATGGTAGAAAGTTTCAATGAAAAATACCAAACCTATGCAAGAGTGTCCAACCTAAGAAAACAAATCCAAGGGTGAAAGTAAGAAAATCATGAACCCTTGGATGTGGCCTTGGATAGATACTATTTGCTACTACATAGATATCCTGATCATGATTTCTCTCAAAAAGAGAAAATTTTTCACATCATAGATGGGCTTCATAATGAAATGAGAGAGGTCCTTAGGATGTATGCTTAAGGTCGATTATATGAAATAAAAGACCATCAAATATAAAGGCTAATTAAGAAAGTGGCAAAAGAAAAAGAAGAGCTATGTAAACAAGAGAATGTTGAGAAATATCATTGGGACCCAACTCTTCAAGAGAAGAGGGTCCACATCGATGATGAGAAAAAATAGGTAGCTCTCGATGAGGTGATTCCACAAAAAACCTTGCCATTGCAACAATCTCTTGATGAAATATAGGCAAGGCTAGATCAGATGTCAAAGTGGATAAATGAAAAAGCTACAACTTTCATGGAAACTATAGAGGAGAAGGTATCAAAAAATGAATTAGGTGATCACAATAAATGGAGGAAGAAGAACAAAGAAATAGTTAGGAACACTTATCGACAAATAGGAAAAATGATTGTAGAAGAAGAGGCTATAGACTCAACCATAGAAGAAGATGATGGATGTGAAATCTACCTATATGACCATCCAAGGGTCTATTGCCCAATGTTACATCTACATGAGTATTGGGCTTGTACATTGAATCCCATGTTTGTACAAAAGCAAATGCCTAGAAAATTACCTTTCACACAAGGTAATCATAGGTAGTCCTACAATCAATCATACTATTCTAGTAGGACTTAGTACTAGCCTCAACACCATCATCAACCATAGTGGCAAAAGCCATAGTTGTGGGCAAAGCCATAATCGAGCCAACCCTACCCTTACTACTAGCCAAAAATGTATTGATATTATGTTCAACAACCTATTTCCCCAACTGGTTCTAACATCCTCTACTTCAAATCACTACTACCACTCTCCCAAATATCATCAACTTGCAACATATTCTAAATGGTCACCACCTCACACCTCTCATCCTTTGTCATATTCTTAATATTATCATACTTTCCTCCACCATGTGTCACACCAACAACACAAGAAGGTTCAACACCATGACATCAACAAGAGAATGCCACTTGTACTACAAACATACACAAAAATGATAATGCTAATAGACTTCCACCACAATCTTGGAAATGCCCTTTCTTTAGGATGATTCCCATGTTTAAGCATAACACTTGTGGACCTACTAACTTATCTAAACTATCACTATGCTAATCAAGTACAACACCCTTCCTTCCACAACCAATGTCCTCTAATCCTACAAAAGGCCAACATTCGTCATTACTTCAACACCTAACAGAAATGATGAATCTAGCACTATGGAGAGACAAAAGAATCCATGCATTACTTCTAATAGTAAAGGGTGTAGTTTTGGGCTGAAAATTCAAAATATTAACATATCCCACAACAAAGCTAAGGAAAAATTGTGTGAGCAAAAACTAGCCTACGTAGTAGCCACTAAACTAGAAGACATCTAGTGGCTTGAAAATGAGAATATAAAATTATTTCAAAGATTCATGAAGGCAATTGATCTGCTTATTAGTTTAAAACTTAAAAAATGAATCAAACAAATGACTTAGACACATATATCTTGCACTCTGATTATACATTGGAAAAGGATATTAAACATGGAGCCCTGAGGATTAAAATAGGAAATCAAGAAGAAGAAGCACACACATCTCAATCACCCAACATAAAAAATACCTTCAGGCCTAGATGACGATATGTCTTCAAATGATCAAAATGAGACTATTGCCAATGTCAAATGTGCTACCACACAATTAATTACATCAGTAATAGTGATAGATGGAAAACCAGTGGTGTATAATCATGGGATTGTGTAGTCCATCTCCTACATCTGTGGCCATAAGATTAGTCATGGGGGAGATGCTCCATCCTGGTTCAAGAACTAATAAGTATTTTTCATCTTTTTTTGTTTTATCATTTTCCTATTTCTTCCAAATTTTTTTGATTCTTCATATGTTTTCCATTTGTTGATATTTTTCTTTTCTTTATACTTTTCTCTTTTCTTGAGTCATTCTCTTTATATTTTATGAATGTATTTTATGTTTTTATTAATAATATTGCTAATTCATGATGCAAAATTCAACGCTATGTGTTGAGATTTTGTGCTATACTATCAAGATGATTGGATAAGTAATTATGTAAAGTAGTGAAACCACCTCATCCATCCCTCCAGTTCTCTGAATAAAAAAGTCTTTTTCATGGAAACAATTTAGTTCTTCTTTCATGAAACTAAGATTAACCAATGATCATTATACCTTGAAGAAAGAGGGAATGACCAAGTGAGAATGGCAAAGGATGTGACCTCAAGGGGACTTGTTGGGTTTTCTTCTTGTCTTCCTTGATGTGGTTTCCATATATTCAAAAATAAAAAATAAAAAAAAACAAAAAAAAAAGAAGAAAAAAGAAAATAATAATAAAAATCATAATAATGGAAATTAAAAGCACATCCCTTAGACACAATAATGGGCTACAAGCACTAGTTATGGGGCTAGAACGACATGTTACCCATGCCTAAAGATGCCCCTCTAACTAAGGCCCTTCCTTCTTCTCTTCTCTTTTCTTTTTAAAGTGATGATTGTTCTTTGAGGTGGTTGTGAACTCATGGTGGTTGATAGGAAGAAACACATCAATGCAAGGTTATTATTCATGGTATAGACTTGGTATGAACTTGGATGAATAGGTGTGTTGATCATTTTAATCACACTTGTTACAAGAACCTATTTTGGACATGGTCAAGTACCTTACATCCCTATCTTTGCAATCCCTTCTCATCCCATTATTTACCCCACTACTGCATGTGATTATGAGCCTTTTGGTTTTGTCTAGTATAGTACAACATCCCAAACATGGTGGTTGTGTGTTGTTTGGGATAAAGGCATGGTCTACATTTAACTTCTTGGATGCCCATAGACATGTATAGTAATCATTATACAAGGGAATCATGGTAGGAGCTTTCTTTGGGGAGGACCCACTTGCATAACCTTTTTTTGATCATGTATTTGAACTAACCCTCACATCTTCTAGAACATCAACGATAGTTTCTTTGATTTTATACGTAATTTTGGAACTACTTCTCATTACTTTCAATTGCTTATTTACTTTTTCCTACTTTTTTGTTAAATTATCCTTCAAGTTCAATATTTTTTGATCATCTTTTGAATTAGACCTTTGGTTTCAATTTTTCAAAAACTTGTGTGCTTCAAGTTATGCTTATTAGTCATGGTGGCTAGGGATGTCTGCTTTAAAATTTTGAAATTTTTCTATCCTATTTTCGAACATCATGGTAACTAATAGTAATTGATCAAAATAATGTGCATAGCTTGATGATTTTAGTTACCTCATAGCCTTGGGCATAATATGCTATCATCACCTTACGCTTAAATGAAAACTAAGGGATTTGAAAAGGGTTAATTGTTGAGTAAAATTTACCAAAACTAATGTTGATCCTTTGGTGACTATAGACGATGCTAAAGAAATGCCTAAGGAAGAAGGTGTTTTCCCAGGTACAAAAATGAAGCTAAGAGGGGGACAACGAAGGATATGCCCATGAAAAAATTGTAGTAGATACATGATAGACTCTCAAGCATTGCAGGTTTGCTAGATCCATGGGACGATGAGAAGAAATTTTAGTCCATCCTTCAAGAATGTTTCACATAACGAGAGAAGCATCAACATAACAATCTAGGTTGGAAGTCTACCATTGCTAGCAACAACAAGAAGAATCATTTTTAATGAATTCTTGAAGACCTCTACAAATTTTGTAATCTTTAATATTTGTCTAGTCTTTTTGTCACTCTATCATTTTGTATACATCCATTAGAATAAAATTTTGTAATGTGGCACTCAGTTTTTTTATGTCTATTTTGTCTTATTTTGTTATGTCAAAAGCTAGTTAATAATCCCATACCTTCCGAATTTTGTAAAGAACTCGAGGACAAGTTTTCATTCAGTCGTGGGGGTATGATGATACATGGTTTGTTCCATTGATTGGGCCTCATCAACTAGGCCCCGTCGATGTGGTCTGTTGCATTGGCTAGGCCCCATTGACTAGGCATTATTGACATAGCCCCGTTGATGTAGTCTATTGCATCGGTGTGGCCTTGTCAATGTAGTGTCTATTTTCCTCTATAAATACGTGCTCACGGCCATGTTTATATAATTCTTTGGATAATAGAGTAGCCAAACTCTTGCATTTTATTTCATAGTCTTAAAGAATAATTAGTGAGTGCCTATAGTGTGGATCTAAGTTAGTTGTATAGTGTCTTATTTGAGTGGCAATGTAGCTAGAAACATTCCATGAATGGTAATAAGATTGAGATTGATTCTTATTCATTGTAGCACTTTGACTTAGATTAAATGTACTTTTAATGCAATTTATATTTCATTTACTTAGTTAATATTTACATTTTCATGCATGTTAATGAATTGGTAGAATGAGTGCAAATGGTTTTGAGCATAAACACGTATTCACTTGGTAATCCCAGTAGCGTTATTGCTTGGTTTGCCTCGCAGCATAGTAGTTGGTAATCGCAGTAGTGGATACGTGGATTTAGGACATGTACGGAAAGCTAGGAATAGACACTCATCACATGTAAACTAGTTTAGACTTTACTTTCCATTGTTAATTAGTTTAAATAATTGATTCCTTTATTATTGTTATGAGTAGAATAAGGTTGCAACAACATCAAGAATCATATGCCTCACTTTGGACTAAACCATACGTGACAAAGCTATGACTAGTCCAAGTGGGAAGATAGTGAACTCCGATCAAGGAATAATGATCTAGATGCCACAATGAGTCCCATCCATGGAATTCAACTAGATCATGTGTGAATGCTTGTGATTCATATGGTTGGGTGTAGGGGGTACCTTGTTGTTTATCAACTAGGAAGTGAGACATCAACTCACAAGTAAGACACAAGAGAATAGAACACATAGACCAACACATCACAAGTTGATATTGAAGCTACAATTCCCAATTTCACTCACTCAATATGCTTACTTACTTTTTCTTGCTTAGCTGTTCACACATAAGAGATTTATCTCTTATTCGTTCATTTACAATAATGATGTATATAATAATATATATGTTAAACTAGAAGATAAGAAACCTAGAAACTTTTCCTAAACCTCATTTGAGGCTCTTCAGATGTTTCCCAAGTCTTATCACCTTATTCTTAGCTTTTTTTAATTTTTTCCATCATGTTTTGGTTGTTTCCCAAGTTGAATGAATATTTTTGGAAGTTTACCAGTTGTATAGATCATCTTTCATCCTTAAGGAATGTCTCTTGTAAAAACCAGCCTTCAAGAAAGATGTCTCTTATTTTCATAGGACATCTGCTAAGGCAAGACATCTACTCTTGATAGGAGATGTCTTGGGCAAGACATCTTCTCCCTATAGGAGATGACCTTGATAAGACATCTTTCAACTTATAAGGCATCTTCCTTGAGAAGACTAAAAAATTAGCAAGATGTCTCCTTTGCATCCAAGATGTCTTTTGTCAATTTCTAGTCTCTACCAAAACATCTTCTAGCCCTGTAAGACCTTCTCCAAGCCTAAAACCTACAAACAAAAACATAGAAAAGGAACAAGGTGGATTGGAAGATGTATCCCTACATCAGCTCTTCCATCCTTCAAAAAGTGAACTCAAGTGAAAAATAAAGTAGGGGTTGAAGTAAATTTTCACTCATGATGTTTAGTTTAATAGACCCACATAGCATCAATGGATCAATCTAGCCAATGGATTAAATACGCATGCCTCTTGACTCTCTAAGTACTAGAAGCTTCCCTATGCTTAAGTATGATTGCCTTCCTCTCCCTTGAAGGCTTGGATTGATCAATGGTCCCTTTCAACTCATCAATGCTACTCTATATGGTCTTCTCATCAGGTGGTCCATGATCGTACACAAGATCTGAAATATTAAACAAAAGAGACATAACAACATCATTCATAAATTAATCTCAAAAGTGTTATCATTGATTTTAGCCTTGATTTTGAAAGGTGCCATCTTCTTGGCTTTCAGTTTGAAGAAGTTAACATCTCTCTATTACTTCTTCTTCAAGTGCATCCAAACCAAGTCACCAATAATAAAATTAGGCTTCCATTTCCCCTCATTTCTCTTGAGGACTATCCCTTCAATCATCTTCTGATTTGATTTTCCTTGTGCATGGAGATCACTCATCTCTTGCATAAAGTTAATACAAAGCTGAGTTTCATCATCAAAGCTCTTCAAAGTGTCCACCATCTTTGGGAATAACACATAGTTAACCTCAAATGGGCTTTTACCAATAGCAACATTAAAAGCATTATTATATGAAAACACTGCATGACATAATAAGTTTCTCACCTATTTGGTTGTCGATCATATAAACATCTTAATATGATTAACAAGGATTTATTTACCACCTATATTTTACCATTAGATTGTGGATGATTTGCACTAGAAAAATTCAACTTTGTCACTAAAATTTTCCAAAGGGACCTTCAAAAGTGACTTGTGAACTTAGAGTCTCCATCACTAACAATATTCAAAGGAATACCATGCAACTTCACAACATGTTGGAAAAAGAAATTTTCAATATGAGAAGTGTCACGTATCTTCTTGAATGGAATGAAATAAATCATATTGGAAAGCTTATCAAAAATAACAAAAATTGCATCATTCACCCTCTTAGTCTTTGGAATACCACTCATAAAGTCCATTAATACATATTCCCCGAGACCTTTGAAAATTGACAAAGACATATAGTATCCATTCACATCTATACCTTCTTTAAACTTATGATATGTCAAACACTCCTTCACAAATTTTGAAATTTTTGTTGCCATACCATGCTAAAAATAGCACCTACCCATAAGTTACAATGTTTTATCCCTATCCATATAATCTTCCATGCCATTACAATGCTTTTCAAAAAAAATATTTTTCCTAAAATCATAATTAGGAACACGTACCTTTCCATTCTTAAATAACAATTCATGTTGAATATGATAGTTCCTCCACTATTCTATCCTATTCTTCGATCTTTGAACCTTTCCCAAACCTGACCAAAATCAACATCATGCTTATATATATATATAAACAATCACCCCTACTTTTTACATGAGGTATGTTGAAATTCACCACATGCACCATGGGCAATGCATCAACCACCACATTGGCCTTTTACTTTTGTGCTTAAATAAAAAATTGAACTCTTATAACTATGCAACTCACTTCATGTGTGTTGCACTCAACTTATTTTGTGAGTTTTGAAATTGAAGTGCCTTAGGGTCTATCATAAAAGTGAACTTCTTGGACAACAAGTAATTCCTCTAATGCTTGATTGCTTGAACAATATCGTACAACTCCTTCTCATATACAATATTTTCTTCCCTTACTCATTCAACTTTTCTAAGAAAAAAGCAACATGTCTACCTTCTTCTGAAAGTACCCCACCAATGGAAAATCCACTTGCATCAACCTCTACTGAAAAAGCTTCTAAAAATCTAGAATTGCAAGCATTGGTTCATTGGTAATTTTTTCTTTTAATTAGTCAAAGCTTCCTTTGTTTTGATTATTGAAAAACCAAAAAAAAATTCATGTTGTAACTCTTTTACATTATAATCTTCACCCTTAAACTTGAGGTTGATATTTCATTGTAAAATGTGAGGTTTGTAGGCCATGAGTTGCAATCTCACATACTTGAAAACCAACAACCTATTTAAACAAAATTCCAATACTCTAAATGAACCTTTTTGGCAAATTGACAATCTACTAAGCATTGGAGACTCTTAGAGTAATTACCTAGTACCAAAAATTCAAGCACATACCTTACGCCTTTTGGCAACCAATGTTTCATATCTTACCTGCCTTGGCAACCAACATTGGATACCTTACCTCCCTTGGCAACCAACATTGCATACCTTAGCCCCTTGGCAGCCAACATTGCATACCTTACCCCCTTGCAACCAATGTTGCACATACCTTACCTCCTTGGTACCCAACACTACAATTACCTTTCTCATTTTTCAACTAGCATAGTAGATCCACATTTAAGAATGAATGAGGAGTTTTAGAAGTTAGAGTTTGGAAGCACATGGATCGTGCAACCAACCACAGAACATAAACTACTAGTTTCACCAGACTTTAGGCATCATTCGAGCAACTCTTTATGCATATAGGCACACACTTGTACATCTTTAAACTCTTCTCTTGTAATATTTTTATTATTTTAATTAAAATAAATAGTTCATTTGTCTATGTAAGTTTACTTTAATTTTATGTTTTTTGCTTTTTCTTAAATTAGATCTACATTCTTTGTTAAATTATATTGCACCATTTACATTTTTTAAGTTCTTGGGTGATCAGTAAGATCATCCGGGGCACCTTGGATCCTCTTTCTCGAAGGCCCTTGGGATCCAAGGCTAGGCTGTTTTACCTAGAATTTTTGGTTTTCCAACTACTAAATTTTTTAGGTGCTACAATTTTCCTACTAAAATCTTTATTTTTCTTTAACAAAGAAAACATAGGCTATGAAATACCACTAAATTTTTTGATGAACCATCTATGAGAGCCTAATAAACTAAAGAATGATCTTACCTTCCCAACATTCTTGGAATTTGGCCAATCCCTAATAGCCTTTACCTTGGTATCTTTTATTCAACTCTAATTTTTAGAAATCACATGTTCCACATGTGATTTTCCTCTTGAAGAAATGACTTTTCTTCACATTGACCACTAGTTTTGCCTCGTTCAACTTAAGACACATCATTCTCAAGTGATCCAAATATTCTTCATCTTTAGAGATATAGAACAAAATATCATCAAACAGACATGAAAAACTTACCAATTAAGTCTCTAAATACATCATGCATCAATCTCATACATGTAATAGGTGCATTTGTGAGTCCAAATGGCATCACCAGCCACCTAAACAATTCGTTTTGTGTCTTGAAAGCTCACTAGGCCTAATTCTAATATGATGATAATCACTCTTCAAATCAAATTTTCTACAAAACTCTACATTAGAAAGGACATCAAGAATATCATCCATCCTTGAAATAGAAAATTTTCACCTCACTATTATCCTATTCACTTCCCTAAAATCAATGCACATCCTCCATCCATCATTGTTTTTTTTTGGCACTAACATCACTAGAACTACAAATGGATTTTCTCATGAAGCCATTTGTAAGTAACTCCTCTACTTACCTTTAAAATTTAGCCCTATGGTTAGGTTTCATCTAGTAAGCCCTCTCATTTGAAATGGTAGCACTAGGAATGAAATCAATTTGATGTTGTACATTCCTCATTAGTGGTAATCCATCCAATTCCTCTAACACCTTGGAAAATTTCTACTTCAAGCCTAGCACACCTGTAGAAAATTCAACCTACACATCATCATGGTTAGTAGCAATTTTTTTCATAATAAGAAAATGAAAACTAGTTTCATCATATTTCTTAGTATATTCCCTCTCCTTAGAAGGATTAAGAAAGCATTAAGTGAGCTTTGCTACCTCACTTGTTCAACCATCATAGTAATCAAATCATGGATTCCATTAAGTTTAGCTACACTCCACAAATTTCTTGCTCCATCAAATTAAGCACCATTGCCAAAATTTCAAGGTCCACCAAGAATTACATCAACACAATCTATTGGAAGCACATCACATTTTACAACATCATGAAAACATCCAGTTTTAAATCTCAAAGTACATTATTCCATCACCTCTTGAGAAAAATCTCTAAATAACCAATGCACTTTATAGGATCTTGGATGAAGATTAGTTACTAATCTTAATCTAGCAACTTCCCTAGAAGAAATAACATTTCTTTGGCTTCCTCATTAATCAAAACATGAATTCACTCCATACTAAGCAAAGATATAGCCCCAATCCAAAATAAAAATTTTCTATTAAAATAATCTCCTCTATTTATATTCCTCACAAATGAAAAAAAATTTAATTCAGAAACATCCTTAATTTTTGGAGCATTAAGATTACCTCCTTGAAGATCTTGGCTTGATGTATCCTTCACATCCATGATTTGCACATCTTTGCCCTTGTATGCCTTGTGAATTAGACATTTCCATTACATGTTTCTACATTCTTCACACTTGAAGCACTAAATTTTTGATGAATTGCTACCTTAACCCTTGCCTTATTTACCTTGTTCCATCTTGGCTTTATCCTCCTCATTACCTCTTTTAGTCTTCTTATCTTGGCTATCTTCCTTATTTTTAGATTTGGAATTGGATCCCTTCTTAGATCTAGATCCTCTCTCCTTATCCTTGGAAGTTTTTTTGCTCTTGTTTCTCAATCCACCTATTTTCTTCTTAGCCTTGAGTGCTAGATCATAAGCCTAATCAAGAATTTATGGCTCATAAAAAGATAACTCTTATTGGTATGCCATTTTGAAACCTCCTAAAAATATTGAAGCCTGTTCATACTCTTTCTAGCTTACCTTAGTTTGATGGAATAGATCATAAAATTTGATGTATAATTCTTTGACATTCTTATAATCTTGCCTTAGGAATTTTAACTTCATAATGGTTTATTTCCTCCAATGGAAATATTCAAATTTTCTCTTCATTATGTATTTCATTATATTTCAATCTCTAATAGGTAGACTATTTCATCTGTCATAATCCTAGAAATCATTTTTCCATCAAGTAGAAGCCATACCTTCTAATCTAGATTCAGCAATAGTTACCCTCAAGTTGTTCATTTTCTCTTCCAATTGAAAATGCTTCTCAAGTTCCTTCAACAAACTTTCACAAGTATTGATGTCATCTACACCATTGAAAGTCTTCAACTTTATGTATAGAAGTCTGGTAACATTTTTGAATGAGCTAGCAAGACTTGC
This sequence comes from Gnetum montanum, assembly GCA_015680685.1. Taxonomy (NCBI): domain Eukaryota; kingdom Viridiplantae; phylum Streptophyta; class Gnetopsida; order Gnetales; family Gnetaceae; genus Gnetum; species Gnetum montanum. The sequence goes on along the minus strand of MNCI01004113.1, from coordinate 360,062 downwards.
CTCATCTTCTTCATCAAGCTTGTCTAAAGAATAAGTGTTTAACACCATTGGAGCCCTTGAATTTCTCATCTAAGAAATAGAATTCCCTCCCATTATAATCCTTGGCTAATGGTTTTCTACACTCCCATAGCTGGATTGTCCTTTCTCTTCATCTACTCCATCTCCACCTAGTTGTGAAACTTCTTCATCTAAATGTATATGCTCTTCACCTATACATGTCTAGATATGGCTAGGGCTAGCATTTCTATCTACCTTTGCATTGATTTCATCTAATTAAGTAACCATCATCTAGAAGGTAAACTTCATGCTCTCCATGTCTTGATTTAGAGCTTGCATCCATTTCTTCTTAGATGACATTTAAAATTGATAAAATTCTCAACCAATTTCCAATCAATCATCAAGATAACTCTAAGATCCAAAGCTAGGCTCTAATACAAATAATGCTAGAAAAGGTTCACTCCATAATTAAATCATCTTCAAATACTAAATCTAGATATTATGGAAAGATAAAAAGTTTTGCTAAAAAATAAAAAAACTAGCTATCTTCAAATTAATTTAATAGAAGATTACAACAGGGTTCTAATAACTCACAAACCACCCAAACTTGTCACAAAATCAATATTTTAGAGCATGAGGCTCTACAACCATATAATGGTTATTCTCAATGCAAGACACAACCAATAGAGAATCTTCCCCACAATCTTAAACTAAGAACTCAACTCATAATTAAGACACAAGAGAATAGTACACATAGACCAACATGCCACAAGTTGATCTTGGAGCTAGAATTCCCAGTTGCATTTACTTAATGTGCTAACTTAGTCTATCTTTCTTAGCTCTACATATATAATATCTCTTTCTCTTACTCATTCGTTTACAACAAGGGTGAATACAATAATATTTATGTTTAACTACAAGATAAGAAACCTAAACATCTTTCCTCAACTTCATTTAAGTCTCTTCAAATATTTTTCAAGTCTTCTCACCTTCTCCCTAGCTATTTTCATCCCTTTTCATCCTATTCTAGCTAGTAGACAAATTGGGAAGGTTATGTTTGAAAGTTTTTCCAATTGTACAAGTCATCTTTGATCCTTGGGTGATGCCTCCTATCAAAAATAGTTTTCACAAGAGACATTTTCTATTTTCACAAGATGTCTTCTTCTAATATAAGACATCTCCTCCTGGTAGGAGACATCTTGGGGAATATGTATTCTCTTGGTAGGAGACATCTTGGGAAATATGTATTTCGACCTAGAAGATGTCTTCTCCAAGAAGATTAAAAAATTATCAAGACATCTCCTTTGCTTCTCTGTCAATTTCTAGCCTCTGCCAAGACATCTTCTAGCACTTTAAGATGTCTTCTTCAAGCTTGAAATCCACAAAAACAAATGTAGGGAAGAGAGAAGAGGGATTGGAAGAGATGTCCCTACACCAAATTCTCATTTTCTTAGGCTGCAATGATTTATCCTTATCCAAGAAGGTTATAGTTGTATAACATGGTGTTGGGCCATTGGGGTTGTAACTAAGAGTAAATTTTATTGCATTTCATGTGTGGCATTGCACCTATCCCTAAGAAGGATCATAATGCATGTATATTTATTATTATTTTGTATCTTATAATTCTAAATTCCATAAATACTATAAAACATAAAATTATAAATATTCTCTTTATCTTCCACCATGGCAACAAAGGTTTTATTTGTATTATATGTATTATAATCTATTTTATATCTATTGAATGTAATTATATACATAAGTATTCTTGGAAGCTTACTCAACATCATCTTCGAAGCTTATGACTAGATCACATTATGATTTGTATGATAAATCCCATTTTTCCAAAACTGAAAGGACTCTTATCATTGGTGTCATTGCTAGGAAAGATATTGGTGAATTACCTTGAAATACTTGTATGTTCATAATTTTATTTTTTTAGTTGGTGATTTTGTAGGAAATAAACAACCAAAGAAATCATGGTTAAATTCAGTAATGAAAATAGAATGAAGTAGAAATCTGAATTGGTTCAAATCATTTTTAAAAGCATGGTGAATGAAGCAACATCTCCATTGTAATAACATTTCATCAAGACAAAGTAGGATGCTAGCATGATGCTCATGGATGATTTTGTAAAGAACCTAAAGAATTTGTACTTATTGTCTTTGAGGAGGCTTTGTGTAATCAAGAATTCATTAAGCATCTGACAAATTACACCTAATTTATTTAGAGTATGCTACTCATGAAAAGCAAGAGCTTCATAATATGTTTACAAAGCAGGTTCATGAGCACATACATGTTCAAACGTAGGTCAGATCTTCTCCTAGATACTCTCATTGCTATAACATGATTGATTCTATGAGAAGGAGATCTATGCATTTTTATCAATGAGGCCTAAGCTATACTTGTGAGGATTCAAAGTAGGCCATCTATTCACCTTTGTATTACGTTCATTTGAATAGAGGTATTGAAGACTTGGATGGACCATTTTTTTTCATAGATCTACCAAGGTTAAATTCATAAAGCACTTTGTATCCTACCAAAAATCATATGGAGAGTAGAATCAAGAAGGTTGATAAAGCTGACATTCTCACATTTAGTTGAAAGTTAAATAATGATCCATAACTTCATGTTCAAACATTTTTCATCTCATGTGAGCTACAAGTGGTAGAAACTCCATCTTTTTCTTCATACACTCATTGAGCATGCTAAAACATTGTATCAAACTCTTCCACCCAATTTCATATCTTCTTTGGTATACATGTTGAAATCTTTTAATGTCAAAATTCCATATTATGTTAGAGTTGTAAACCTTATAAAGAAGAAAGTAAAATGAAAGTAAGATACTAATGAATCATTGGATGTGGTCATAGAATTGTATAATTACATGCTCAATCAATATACAAATCATGGGTTTAGTAAATGTAACTAATTAATTCATTTAGTAGAAGGACTATTGCTACAAATTCATGAAAGCATGGATATGTATCTCATGGGTAATCTATACCAAAGGTTAGTTTCTCAAGTTAGTGATGCGTTAGATGTTATAACCAAATTTGAAGGTGAATGAAATAAGCATGTCAACATAGAGGAAGCCAAGATAAATTCCTAATTTTAGAAGAATGTAAAGAATATTGAATATAAGATTCAAACTTTTAATATTGTTGAAGTCCTTGTTCAAGAATGCATGAGAATCAAAAAGACTTTGGTAGACCTTGCCAATGTTGTTAAAAAGGTTTGGAATGTGCTAAATTAAAAAATAGCACTAGGTGTCAAGGATTTTAAAAACAAAGTTGTTGAAGTAGCTATGAAGATAGTTACAACAGAAGAAAAAAGTGGCAAAAGCAAAACAAAGGATAAGAGGCCTTACCATAATCAAATTTATAACACTATATTTTTTCTTTACAATTCTATTTATCAATAAGATCAATTTAGTTGCTATATTATCTTACCACTATTTTCAATTTGATATAGTATTTCTTATCTAGTTATAACATTTATTAATTATTTTATTAAATTTTTAAAAGCTAATATTATGTATCTCTTAATGAAAATAATATTTTATTTTAGTATCTTTCATCTATGATCATGGAATAATTATTTCAAAAACTTATAAGACTATATTAAGTTTTGTTAAGGGTTAGAACTTTTGTATAGAGAATAAGTATGTTTAAATTATAATATAGTAATAAAAAACAAGAATTATTTTAAAAAAGAAGGATATATATTTCTATGTCTTCAATGTGATAAACAAAATTCATTTTGGAACATCATTCATGAAATCCAAATTAGAATTAAAAAAAATTATTATGACTATATATGATTGGGGTTGAAAATGCTCCAACGAGTATATAGAAGTTTAAAATAAGTGTCCAAATATAGTTTTGTGAATCAGTTTAATTTTTGTAGAAGTGTGTGTGAAAATGATTTATTAAAAAATCCACAAAAAATTAGAGGTATAAGAAAAACAGTAAAAAATGATTAGTCCAAGTTTAGGAAAAAAAGATAATAAAGCTAGAACTATAACACATTATTGGGTATTTGGAGGAATTAAGAGTAACTCAAATAACATGTTCTTAATGTTGTTAAAGATTACTCTAAGGAAACATAGAGAAATTGTATTTATTAATGAAGTAAGCATAGTTCTATTATTTATAGTAATATGTGGAACACTTATGATTCAAAATGGCTACATCAACTTCAATTTAATCATAAGATGGTCAATCACTCACTTCATTTTAAAGACCTAGTCACAAGTATTCATAAAAATATTATAGAAATCATATGATGAGTAATAAAAGCTAGCATTCCATGAAATGACTTACAGAGGAAGTTACATGAATTATATCTCCTTGAATACATATGGAGTAGAAAATATGTGCCAAGAAAAGATAATTCCTTAAATTAACCTATGTTTATTTATTAGTAATGAAGTGTCACAACTTGAAACATTTAAAAATGAGGCATTAGCCTAGTGGCAAGACTCTTAATTTAAAGGTTCCATGTCATGGGTTTAATTAAGGTGGGAAATATTTAATTATAAAATTTTAATTGGGCTATATATCTTAGGATGTACCTATATTAAAATTACTTTAGGGTTCCAACATCCTCATAACTTGAAACATTTTTTTAGTGGGAGGGAGCAGAGATGAAAGGTGGATACAACTATTGAAACCTAAAATGTTTTAGAAAAATGTTTATTCCCAAGACATATAGCCAAATTACAACTTTATAACTCTACATTTCCCAATAGAATTAAACCCATAACTTAGAGATTTCAAAAGAGAGTCTTACTAGTAGGCTAACACTTCATTATTACAATCTAAATTAATATAACTATAATTGCATACCAAGATATATAAACAACATGATACATTGTATAATCTAGGATTATTATTATATTTCTTTATAGCAAGTGATAGGTTGCTCAAGTAGTTTGTTCATTGTCTTCTTAGAAAAAGAGCTACTAATTGAAGTTACACATAATGTATCATTATATTCATGTAAAATTCTTTTAAAATTATATTCATCTATGATTCTCTCACCCATCAATTGCATTAAATCTTATCCTATATATTCTCTTGTTAAGTAGAAGTTTTTAAAATCAAAAGAAGATGGAGGACCATCGAACCAAAAAATAATATTAATAATAAGCAAAAAAAAAAAAAACATTAAGAGTACATCACATGCTTAACACTAATTAGAGACATGAAAAACATTAGTCTCCTATTATAAGTCATTAAAATTCATAACTCAACATTTCTTGTTAGAATTAAACTCATAACTTGAAATTTTTAAATCAAGATTCTTTTTTTATATGTCATTAATATCTACGTATGTAAAGATTTTGGGTAATTACATAACTTTATCTTTGTTGTTTTGTTGTCCCTCTATTATTATTTAGATGTTATAGATTTTATGTTTTGAATTCATGTATCAAAGAAGGCTAAAATGCCAAAGAAATTGGACAGAGAATAGGTAGAAAACCTTAGAAAAACATAGTTTTATGCTAAAAGATTAAAGAAAGAGGAGAAAGATTTGTTTGACATGAAGAGGATTCCAAATTCTCTCTTCTTCTTAAGCTATAAATAGAGGCCAAGGGCCTCTCTTTTACACATGATTGAGGCATAGCATTTGAGCAATGAAGTAAGAATGTCTCTCCTCAAGTTTTCTTTTTCTTCTTTCATGCTCCATTTTCTATCCATTTGAGAGTGTGTTATAGTATCGTTCAAGGCTCCATGAAGAACATCCATATCTTGCATTCTTACATTCATGTTTCTTCAAATTTCAATATTTTTCATGGTAGTTCCTAGTTGCTAATTTCTCATAGTATTCTCATATAAGTTCTCATATTCTCATAACTCAACTCTCTCACAAGTCTTACACTAAAACCCTTGTGTTTCTCTCAAAGTTTTGCTTAATATAAAGGAGCTCATGCCTCAAATAAATGCCATATTTTATGTTCTTATGTCTATGCTTTAATCATATGCTTTAGTAGATGTTTTGGATGTAAATGCATCTTAATTGTTGATTTTACTCAATGCATGTTAGTGATTTTTCCTCTAATATATCAAATTATTAGATATGATGTTTCTTATGAAATATATGGGTAGATATTTTAGTTTTGTTTTTGCATGCTTTTGGCTAGTTTTTAAGGGAAGACTGGTAGACATGAATAGCCAAAATTTCCCTCTTAATTTCATATGAATTTTATGTTTAATGTTAAGGGAAAGTCATGTCCATGCTTGTGGCCATATTACTCTACATTTTTTAGTATAATTCATATCAGGCATGCTCTAGTTATGTTTCAATGTTATGTTAAATTATGGATACTTTTATTCATTTCGAAGTCATCTTTTATGAATTTCAAAGGACAAGTTAAATTTCATGTTTCATTATATAGAAGTGGCCTTCTAATATCTCAAGAAAGAGGCTATGATCTTAAGATAATTTTAAGCATTTTATATGCATATGCATGTCAAATGTTTTGTCAAAATTTCTTATCAAGCTGACCATTTATGAAGCATATCATTTGCCTATCAAATTTTATGTTAAGTAGCTCATACTCATGTTCATTATATAATTTTAGCTTATGATGCTTAATTATAAGCTTTCTAAAGCATCTACAAGTCAATTTCTTTATTAGATTCATAAAAATCTCCAAGAAATTCAATCTATGACTTTTAATTCTATTTTTTGATAGATCACAACCTTACCATGGCTAAACCACAATTCATGGTCTAGACTAGGGTCAATGATCAACTCATGGTATATATAGAGTAAAAATATCTCTATTATGGGTCATCATGACCTTACCATGACTTGTGATATTATATCATAAGATTACCATGATTCATGACCTTGAAAATTTGAATATAGATGTGCAAGATAGTAGATTTTCAATTTCAAAGATCCCCACAACTCATGATCTAGTAACCATGACCTGACCACAACCTCTAGTTAGGCAACCATGAGTACATCATGATTCATTGTTAAGAAAATCAGTCTAAAAGACTGAGGCTAATAAGAAAGTAGTTTTAGTAAGCACCTTGACCTGACAATGACTTGTGGTTTGGCCACTATGACATCACCATAACCTATGGTGAATACACCATGAGCTGGCTACTATTCATGGTCATTATTTTTAGCCTCAACATAGATGAAAACATGACCATGACTTGTAGTCAGAAACCACAAGGAAATCATGATTAATGATCTATATCAAAACTTCACCATAAGGACATCACAACCTTTGGTCCATAACCATCAAAAGACCATGAGCAGACCATAACTTGTGGTGAAGATAAATTTTCAGATTTTTCTAATTTGAGACTTTAGATTTTAGGACTAGCCTCCATTCATCCCAAAGCACTTCTACTCCATCAACTTTGACAAGTGGTATCAAATTTGAAGGTATAAATTTAAATGTTCAAAGTTGAAGGTAATAAAATGAAGTTTATATGGTATAAAATTTCATAGGAGGTTAAAATATTAGAAATTTTCAATGAGGAAATAGTTTTATTCAAATGTTTTAAAGTTTTGATGAATGATGTATTGCATAGTTATGAGACATAATAATATAGAATATGAGACATATTAAATATTTATAAGGAACATATTAATGTTTTAAGATAAAAGAGGAATGATAAGAATTTGGTAGATGAGACATAACTATATTAAATTTTTTCATGGATAATTTTGTATGAAGTTTATAATTGTATAAGGTTATAATATATATGTGTTGGAACATATTAAATATATTGGATAAATTTATTTGAAACATGGTTTTCTCATTATAAATCCTTAATTATTTAGAAATCTTGTTGTAATTTGTGAAGTTGAAAATGTAAGTCTTCATCTCTTTGTTGTAATCCATAAAAGATTATGAAATCATGGCTACTAATGTTTTTCTGTCTAAGTCCTTCATAGGTTCTCAAAGAGGATAAAATTATAATTTCTCCTTTCTCTTAAATTTCATGTTTACAATCTTAAGTAATAAATGCTTGTTTATTCCTAAAAGGCAAGCAAGTTAAAAACTAAAAGAAGAAGAAGACTAATATCTAAGTAGGAAAGTCCAGTGAGGCCAGTGTGACCTAAAAGCATACATAATCAAAAGTCCTTATGAATTAAAGATTAATAATCCAAGGAGGATGTGCCTATGAAGTGTTATTTGAAAAAAAAAAACAATCATAAGCAAACTAATTAGGTCTTAAATTGTAATTTAAGTAGCCAAATATTCTAGATGCCATATTTTATGTTCTTGTATTTATGTTTCAAGCATATGATTTAGTGGATGTTTAGGCTTCAAAGGCATCTTAATTATTGATGTTTACTCAATGCATGTTAGTATTGTTTTCCTCAAATATGTTAGGTTATTATATATGATATTTATTATAAAATAGATTAGTAGAGATTAAATGTTTTTCCCATTTTTTGGGCTATTTTATAGAAGAAGAATGATAGGCATAGATGGTTAAATATGACCTCTTAAGTTCTTATGAATTTTATAATATCAAGCCCAAGACATGTTCATGCTTGTGCTCTTAATAGCAGGAGACGACCATGACTCATGGTCTTGATAGTTTGAATGTAGGAGCACAGGGCAACAAATTTTTAATTTTAGAGGTCACCACAACCTAACAACAACCCATAGTCAAGTAATCATGAGCATATCACAACTTGTCATCAAGGTGAATTTATCTATAAGGTTGAGAATACTAAGAAAGAAATTGTAGTAGTCACCATGACATGATCATGACCTATGTTCAAGCTATCATTATCTCATCATAACCCATGGTGAACACATCACATATTAACCACCACTCATAATCATTGTTTTAAGCCTCATCATAGAACACCACAAGACCATAACCCATGGTTAGGCATGATGACTATACCATAAAGGAACCATGATTTATGTTCTATATCATGACTTCACCATGAGGAAACCATGACCCATGGTATATTACAATAAGAAGACCATGTGTAGATCATAGCTCATGGACAAGACAACTTTTTATATTTGGTTGACTTTAGATGTCATATTTTTGGATTAGCCTTCATTCAACCCAAATCACTTATGCTCTACCAATTCTAATAATGTGTTCATACAAGCATTGACATACCCTAATTTCCTCCCTTAAATTTAGCCATGACTATCTTCTTTAACTTAGAAGGAATAACAATATAGCATTATCAACATTTCATCCATGACTAGCTCCTTTTCTAAGAGCAATGATCATGTAGTATTAGGGAATATTATAGGTTAAAGCCACTTGCAAGGTTGGATGAGAATAAAAATGGAAATCTTGGATGCATGTAGAATTTTTTTATTAGGACCTTCACATTTATAATTTATTTTTTAAAATAAGTTTCAAAAAGAAATATTTAACTTTTGTGATCTCATGAGTAAAATTAAAAAAATAATAAATTACTACCATAGCTTAAATGAAGTGTGCATTCCTCCTAGGATCTAGATGTTCAATTTAAACAAAACTTACTTTTGTTGAATCATCCACATCACTTGAAAATATTTACGTTATAATTTGCAAGTTCGCATAATTGGTAGTTTTTATTTTTAATCCCTAATCTTAAGCTAAATTTTTACATGACAAAATCAAATAGTATCATTCTTGATTTTAAGCTATATTTTTTCATTAAAAAATTAAGTAGTGTCATTAGAATAAAGCCCTTTGATAATTTAAGAGTTTTACTTTTAGCAAGAGAATTTCCTAAGGAGCTAAACCAAGGAAAATATTGAAATTTTTTTCCCAAATATTTAAAAATGTTTTTCTAGGAAAGCTTTCCCACATATAATAAATCATTTATCTAAAATGACAAGTTTAATGGTGGATCCAATTCTATTATTTAATAAGCTATCCTTAGTAACCAGGGTAACTTTTGTTGATGAATATAGATGTTGCTTAGAAAGAAATTAAAATTTTTGGTTCAACATGAAATGCATGTGAGAAAGTAACCAGATGTAGTAGCTAGGCACCAAATACAAGTAGTGAAAGGAAGTTGACATGGATCAAATCCCTTATTTTGCAATGTTACTTGGCATTATTCCTAATTTTCTCTTGGAATTTCTCTAGCATGCCAAAATGAATAGTTAAAGGGAATGGTATTCCGAGTAGAAATGTTACACATTACATTTTGCTTCAATTGAGTAGTGTAGATTTCTTGCTAAGAATGTTGGAATTACCTCATCACAAATTAATTAGATTGCTAAGATTACTGACATTTCCTCATTATGTTATTTCCAATTAGTGATATTTTTATTGTTGAGGCATAAAAGTATTTGTATGTGAATTGTAGCATCCCATGTTAAGAACTTAGAACCTTTTTTTTTTATTAACTATTCTTTAATGCTTAGTTGTAACATTTTTTATATCTTAATTATAACATGATTTATGATATATTAATATTTTACTAATAGCTTATGCTAGTAATGGCTAATGTACTTTCTTTTATACTTGATGAGTTATGAACATAAGGCCTTTTATATTAATTGTTATCCATCTTTAGGTTTGAATACTTGATCTCGTGCTTACATATGATACTATAGTATTTTATTAATATTTTTTATAATTATTTTATTTTTTAAACTTTTATATTTTTCTTTTATTAAGTCTTTAAACCTTATTACTCTAGGTGGATATATAGGAAGGATGGTGGTGGTCCATTATTAGTAATTTCTTTATATTTTATTTTATTCTAGGATTTTGGAATAAAGTAAGAATATAATATTGAAACATTAAATATTTGAGATTTATTCTAGTTATTTCTTTATTTTATCTTGGAACTCATTCTTAAACATGTGCACTTATTCTTGTATTTTCTTGGTGACTTTAACCCATTCATTGATCACTGAACCCTCTTTATGGATACATGTTACTCGATTTTTAGAAAATAGATTATTAATTATTTATTCATAGAATTATTCAAAATCCTATATATTTTGGCTATAAATACTTATCAATGCTAGCTCTCTAGACATCAATTATGCATTTCTCTCTCTTTCACTCCCTTTCTCGTAGCTATGCTTGGAAAATATCTTAGCAATTTCTAGATCTAAACCTATTCTTGCTTGGTGAATCTCTACATGTAGTTGATCTCTTAAGGTAGTGTAAATATTATTGATTCCATTAATTTCAATAAGCATCTTACTTTCTTCTACCTACTTTCCTTTGTGATGGTTTTCATTGATGATCCAATCACATTGAATGTACTATCAATATAACATTGGTTTTTTATAATCAATCCATAATTAGCCATTTTCAATAATTTTCACTTTTTGTATCATTCTCATCCTTCTCATGTAGCAAATTCTTCTTCCAATGACTAGTGAACATTTTGGGCATGTTCAACATGTTGAAAGTGAGAAAACTATAAATAGACTACTAATATTGGCTAGTTAAGCATTTAAGTTGAGTTGATATTCAAGTCATAGGAATTGTAGTTAGTATCAGTAGGGATCATTGAGAACATGATTTGTAATAAGGTAACTAGTACAAAAATGGCTAGTTAATCATGTAAGTTAACTTTAGTGTTGGCCCATTAATCTAGTGGTATTGTAGTCAATAATATATCTTATCTAGGATGGTAGTGAGGAGCAAGGACCTAGGATAACTATAGGTTTGATGCCATAAAATAAACAAACAATTGGTTTGAACATACATGAGAATTCTACCCAATAATTGGTCTTTTCTTACATGAAGGTTAGCCTAAATGGGTAAGGGGATACAACAAACTATCCTTGATGGCTAGTTGGGTTATTATTAGCCTTATAGTTACTCCAAACATCTAATGCTAAAAACCTCACAAGAATACCATGGAAGCTTAGGGAAAATCATGGATTAATGACACACATTAATGGTAACATTAATTATATTATTTAACAACTATGTTAATTGCTAATTGATGTTGGTTCTAATAGTCTACATTAAAACATGGGCCTCATATTCCAACCATGTTCCTTAGATATTCCAGGTGGATTTCCTCTATGGTGAAGGTGTACTAACCCTTCTTGCATATATTCCATATAGATTTAGCACAAAGCTTTGAAAATAGTCAAGATGGAACAAGAATAAGAATAAACATCAAATGAAAGATTATATCTTATGTATTTCATATTATAATATGGGCATTTAATGATTTTGTATGTTGGCCTTAAATGTGAATTTTCCATTGAAGTTTAATTCATGTTGTAGTAAGGTCTAATTGAGTATAAATGTTATAATATGGATTTTTCAAGTGACTTCATAGTTATTAGGTTTCTAAGTATTTACATCCTTATAAAGTTCTATAAGTATTTAAGTTGCTTAAGTAATTATTAAAACATGAAGTTTATTCTTATACCTTGTTAAGCAATTTTATAAATTATTTATAGTTTCAAATTTGGAGTGTGACACAAACCTTCTTTACAAACTCATTTTATGAGGATAATGTATGTGGCACCTTCCATATGAGTATGAAAACCTAGGAATAGTATCAACTAGAAGAGTAAAATGTGATGTTTGAAAATTGGGATTATATGTACATAAATATTCTTTATGATAGCGCAAATAGTAACTATTACAATTCAAAGTGTATCTTTTATTTAAGAGGTAATAGGATGGAAATAAAATAATCTATGATAAAATATCATAACAAAAAATCTAATAACATCAACAAATTATCAAGTTGAAATTAAAATAATTTTACATTAAATGTAAAGCATGTTATATCATACACATAAAATTTTACATTAAAATAAAGGATATTGTTTGGGGTTTGAGTAAAATTGTATTAACATTTGAAATAAACATAGTCTAATACTTAAAATAATGGTGTTAAGTCTAAAATTGAACATAAATAAGTATGTATAAAACAACACTAAAATAAATATAAAGGTAAACACTAATTTCAATGAACTGAAATTAAAAGGGAATTTCAATACAAGTAGTTCTAAACAAAACTATACTTAAAGAGCATTAAATAGTCCTGAAAATAGTAAAATCTAGAATAAAAACCAAACTCATTATTTTCACACGAATGGATCTAACAAAATATGTAAAATTAAGACAAAGTTTAGTTACCTTAAAATTGAACTTGAAGTCTCTTTTGCCACTTGAAAAACCACTTTAACTAACTTGTGTCACCATACCTCCAAAAGGTATACCTTTTCTAACAAGACTTTGTGTTGAATATTCTACTCTTCTAGTAACTATCTATAAAATTCTTGGTTTAGGTATGGATCAAACCTAATCTCATCCTCATGAGTTTTCAATAACTGAAAAAGATCCAAAAGTGATGCAAAGGAAATTGATCTAAATGGTAAAATAGGCTTTGTTTTAGAAAGAAAATTAGATAGTATAAGATTGCTCCCTTTTTCCTATCCAAATACAAGGTTTACATAAGATAAAAATGATGCTTTTAAATTTGATAAACTAAAAGCTAGGAGTTCAAGAAACTCGCTTTTTTATAGATCCTTCTCCCATACATAGTTAGTAGTAAATGATTCATCATTATTTTCCTCTACTTTTAATGTTTCTTCCTTACTAAATTTGCATATGGGCTTCTCCCAACTAATTTTTATTCCTCATACATTTGATTCCATTTTATTACTATTATCTACATTTGTAACAACCACAAGAAAGGTAGTATCAAAATTCTTTTGAAAAGCCAAGCTTAAAACAATTATAGACTCAAAATTATAGGAAGTTTAAAATTTAGTTATTATAACATAACCTTTTGGTATAAAACTAGCTTAGTTATATATTTATAATATATATCTATAAATTGGCCAAGAGAATCTTATTTGTTTATAAGTAAAAAGTTCTTTGAGTAAAAAATTTCATGAATTCTGGAAAAAGAACAAGATTTAAAAACCCAAATTTTCATGCCTTCTGGACGAAGAACAAGAGTTCTGTACCTTATTTTTTCTAAGGATGGGTTTTCTGAAAAAAACATCCATAAATTAGTGTATGCTCTCACCCTCGGCCGAATATAATGCAAATTTGGTCAAGAGTGAGAGCATACGCTAATTGATAGAAATTTTTTTTTCAGAAAACCCATCCTTAGGAAAATAAGGTACAAAATTCTTGTTCTTTCTCCATAAGGCATGAAAATTTGGGTTTTTAAATCTTGTTTTTCTTCTAGAAGTCGTGAAATTTTTTACCTGTAAACAAATAAGATTCTCTTGGCCAATTTATAGATATATATTATAAATATATAACTAAGCTAGTGATCGCCAGTTGACTACTGTAGTGATGATTTAAACATAACAGATAAAAATATTATAAGACCATGGAATGCTTTATTGAATGATCATAAACATGTTGTAATACAGTAGAAATGATCAATGTACAAACTTGCGTAATTGAAAATGTATAGTTACAAATGATCTGACATTCAAAATGGTAAAATTTAGTTGACAAAAAAGAATGAGATCATTCTTCATTAGATTTAATGTGTTGCTCTTCATCCAATCTACATTGAAGGTGCGAAGCCTTAAATATCTTGAT